>ML809293.1:39232-51743 GCA_009831015.1 Picea engelmannii | reverse complement strand
TCCCTTGGGTTAACATCCCTAAACAAAAAGAACCTCCCCATCGAGGTGACAATGGGTGGGGAAGGTTCCTGTTACGCCAGTTTGTCCACTATCCTGTAGCCTGTGACCTAAAATACAAACTGCCCGATAACAGGGAGGAGCAACACTATAAGATAGGATGGTGAGAAGTGACTTTTAGTGGCCAGGGAAGACACAATACTTGGAGGAACCTCTCAGTGTAATAGCTCATTGGAATCGGGAGGAGCAACACTATAGGATAGGATGGTGAGAAGTGACTTTTAGTGGCCAGGGAAGCCACAAGGAGAGATAAGGCGCTTTTCAGAGGTAAAAAGGTTAATTAATTATTTAAAGTGATTTAATTAATTAATTAATAATTAAAAAAGAAAAGTGACTTTGAAGAGACAAGGGGATGCTGGAGGTATAAAGAAGAGGCAAGGGCCTCTGTTCTCTCATTCATTCATATATGTTTATCTTTGATATCTGGCTTCTAGCTATTGAGCCCATACCTTGGAGGTTTTGAGGGGTTTGACTTAACAAAACCTAGAGGACGATTCAGTGGTGAAAGATTCCACCTAGCTTGTGCCAAGCTTGGTCTCGGGGATGCAATACTGCTCCACACCATTCTAGTTCCGATCTATTTAGTGCAGGAGGGTTCTACACCAGCCACAGACACAGGAAGAGAAGGAGGGCGCACCATTGGGGGTTTCCTGCAAGGGGGGCGCACCATCCATTGAGGGAGATTCATTGCAGGTGATTGGCAGGGCTTCTAGAGATTCTAGCACCTGGGTTTTCATTGCAGGGTCTTGGCCATAGATCGAGTGCATTTCGGAGGACTTTTATGCCACATTTGATTTGTTGGATGCATGGGACGAATTAGAGGAGAGGAGCACACTTCAGAAAGTGATTTCAACCATTTGGTAGATTAAATCTTCATCTTTTTGCTTGGGACTTCACCAGGGAGGTAACCTAGCCCTGATCTATCATTATAGCAGTTTTGTGGAGCTTTTGGAGGTCTCTAGGAGGGAGGCCGAATGATCTAGGGTTTTAGACATCGAGGGGGCGCACCATTCCTTGGTGGAGAGTCGGATCCATGAGTTTGAGAGGGATCTTGGAGATTTGAGCACCTGGGTTGTTCTTGCCTTTACCCGATCTACTGTTTGGCATATTTACCGGAGTGATTGGACATCTTTGGCAACATGGCCGAATTGTTGAGACTATTCAGTGTTCCAGCAGGGCGTGGCATCTTCCAGCTTGGGGTTTGGCACTTCATACGGCCCATATCTCATTATTGTATTGGTCTTCATTGTTATTCAGCCCTTGGAGGCTTACATTGTCTTATCAGAGCATTTTGTAGCAGCTCTTACTATGTGTATTGGATCCATCTATTGATCATTCCAGATTTGCATCATTCTTGTATTCAGGGGCTTCTTCTATTTATGAATAATATCAGATCTGAGGTATTTTGGCTTGTCTATCATATTGTTGATCTTGCATATGGTTGAGGTATGTTCCATTACTGTATCTTCTTGTTTATTGCTGCAAACACACAATAAAATCATCAGTATAACCTTTAAGCGCAACCTAAAGGATCACAGTAAGCAAAGTGTTTGACGAAATGCCACAATCAGAAAAGGTTTAAAATTCACCCAAACCGTGATGTTCCTAGCATATTGGCTTGGGAACCGTACACACTAGGACTATACCTTGAAAGGGTCTCGACCTAAAGATGGCTTTTCACTTGGAGCCCTCCCTATACATGCAAACATTGCATGCATGCCCTCAAAATTCCCTTGGGCCAATTTCAGGTGGGCTCTCATAAAGTCCAAGTTGAGACCAATCACCACCTTTAGTGGTAATCTAGGATTTATTGGCTTTGCCACTTAGAGGAAGGACCTAAAGGTGGAGGTAAATTTCATTTTTTAGTGTCCCCTTTATTGTGAGATTAGAGGTAGATATTAGTGCTTATTTCAAGATTTGAGAGGCTTCCTTCTCACCTTTTGATATGCGGATGAACAATTCCTTGTTCTTTGTGTAAGAGAGATTTTTAGGTGCAGATCTCAGTGCTTACAGGCCATGACTTGATTGGAGGGCCTTGTAGGTTTTAAAACTTTACAGTATAGCAATGCACACATAGATTCTATATAAAACAGAAAGAAAACAATAGCATTCACATATAGTACTTAGAAATTTACCCTGGAAACCCTTAATCGGGAAAACCAGCAAAATATTTAGAGCCACACCTCTAAATCTCATTGTATTAACTTCGCCATTTACAATACAATATATATGATTACGCAGCATCCAAAACCATAATCTGTCCACCCAGATTAGTTTCCTTAATCGGAATTACAATACAATCGGCCCAAAAGCTGCCCAATTTTTTTTAGGGGGGGGGGGGGGGGGGGGGGCTCTGGCCCCCCTTGTGACCCCCCAATGCAACATATATCACATGGGGATAATCGTGGAAAGAATATAACACATACCGAACAGGCCTTAGGAGGATGACCTCCGATTTCTCAATCCCCCCTCTTCGAGAGAAGCAACAAATGACAACATGAGATTTAGGATACTTCAAAACTCAGATCAGTGATACTTTGTTTTTCCTCTTAATCTCCTCTCCATGGGGATGACTGACTTATTCTTCTATACTTATGAGGACTTGTCATTCTATATGACAAGTCGTATGCCACCACACGTATAGATGGACCAACTTCAGGTGGTCCCAAAGTCTAGCTCCCTTGTACCAACACACTACTCACCAAGTTCAACAAAGTAGCCAGGTTTCAAGAGATTCTTCCAATCGATGTCGGATGTTAGGAGTGTTGGGATCAATCATTCTTGTGTGACCCCGCCAAAGATCATATAACCAATCCCACTCAGTCCTGGCCACTCCCTAAAGGACATCATTTGCTAGTGCATTGTCCCTTTCGCAATGCTTGACAACTGTGATAGCAAGACCACGTCCCAGTATCCTCAATTTTCCTTGGTTGCTAGATCAAGCTGGCCTTGACATTCTCCCACTCTTTTTCTCAAAACTGAGATTTTCAGAGTTTTTCGATGTAACACTTATAATGTAAAAATGCCTCACCTTATGCTCACTCTTTTAGCTTTTTTCTCACTTTCTTTAGATAGACATTTAGTGACTAGAGCTGGCTCTTAGATCATAGATCCTTTTACCTTTCAGCTTTGACCATTGCTCTAGGATATGCGTTGGCACTCCCACTTTACTGACACTGGATGTACTTTTTAAGTCCATTTTACCTACTTTTGTGATCTTTTGTTGGACATTAATAAAAGTCTCTTATCTTCTGAGATTATATGGAAACCTGTGCGAGATTTTTATGTTCTCTACGACCGTTTCGGACTACAGAGCTGAGTCCATCGTCAGGAGGAAGACATCTCTTAACTTATTTATCTTGTCTATTATCTACTTTTGTTTTTAGTACATGTTAATATCACTGGATTTACCTTATTCGATATGTTTAATGATCAATTTTCTATGCCTAGTTTGCAATGTAAATTTTTGTATTGGACCAAATGTGTGATTTACAAACATCATTTTCAGTTTGCTCATGCTGTGATCATCACCACACTGTATTTTTTCACTTAGTCTGTTTTGTCTCTCATGTCCTAATAATTTGCTCTTTATTCTCTTCTAAATATTTTACTCCTCTTATGCTTTCAGTGAATTTTAAGATTTGTTTTTCAATGGATTTTTCAGAAGTAACGAGAAGCAACAAAGGCTTCTTTACGAAATAATTAAGAGTGAGGAATCAATGAAGGAGATGGCTTTGAATAGAAAATCAAATCATACGCCTTGTATTCGAGAGCAAAGCACCATTGAAACAAGCATATATCCTGTTTCATCAACTGGAGCTACAGTCACCCTTGATTCCAGTGTCAGCCTGATCTATAAATACTGTGCAAAGTTGCCTGGAGATAAGTAAGTGACAGTGATTTTGGTAATTCAGCTTCTGTTTAATGTTTATTGAAGTTCTTGTACATTTATGGCTTTGTTATTAACCCAAACACATACTCTAGTCCAATTTTGTTCCAGTGTCTTCTTGGAACTTGGGTAGCATCCTCGAATAATTGTTTATATGATGTAAGATTTTGTATGTTTTCTAATTCTGTGCTTGTTTGTTTAGATATTACTCACCTAGACCAGAGTTTATACCAAGAAAAGTAGAGGGAGAAGACAACTTGTACGAGTGCATATTGAAATTGCCACCAAATGCACCTTTCCAGGAAGTAATTAGTTCTCCAAATGGGAAACTTGCTTGTGCTAGGCAACTTGTATGCTTGGAGGCATGCAAAAGGTTGCATGAAGTTGGAGCCCTTGATGAACATCTACAACCAGTTACTGAAGAATTGCCAGAAGAGGCTGAAATAATGAATTCACAAGGGAACTTGACTACCGATGCAGGTATGGTGTTTACTCTTTAGCATTAAGTTGAGCACATTGGCAATTCATTTGAAATGCATCAGACATGACAACATGCTATCATCGTTTTAACATGCAATTCATTTTTTATCACTTCATTGCCATGCACTTTGTTGTTTAAAATTAGTTTAAGATGAGATTCTTCTTTACAGTTATCATGTTTAGAGTTTTTAAGAATAATAACTTTTAACCTTTAAGTATATTTGTCTCTTCTTAAGGTACAACTAAAAGAAAGGAGCTGCATTCATCAAAAGCATATGCTTTATCTGGTTCCTGGGGGGAAGAATTGAGTGGGGCAACTTTGCAAGTCTACAAACTGTATTTTACATCACATTGCAATGAGGAGAGGGCATATGCAAACTTTGTGCTTTTGATTGAAGAAAAGTTGGACGAAGACATCTCAAATGTAGAAACAGATCTGTTTTTAACAGGAGGAAGACTTGTTAAGTCAAGTTTTTTGCATTGCGGTGACATGGAATTGGACACTAGTCAGGTGTGGATATTATAGAAAAATCAGTTTCAAAGGTTTCAACACGTGTCAAAATTTTCCTTTCAAATAATTGCTCTGCCTGTAGTTGTTATATGTGACTTGGTTTTGTTTCTGTGTTCTACGACAGATGAAGGACGCAAAAGCTTTCCAAGAAACACTCTTCAATGGAGTGTTTTCTAAACTATTATGTCGAGATAAAAAATCAGAAGGATCGAGGATTATGGGAAAAAATTGTTTAAAAACTATGGAAATGAAAAACCTATGGGTTAGCTCTAATATGTACTTTCTTTTGCCCATTGAAGCAGAGGAAATTGGAGCTAGTCAAAGAGAGGCAACTATTGATTGGAAATGCATTAGAAGTTGTGCCTCAGGGACCACATTGTTTAAATACCTTTTCATTTCAGAGACAGAGAATAATGTTAGAGATATTCTTGAAGTTTTGTTGAATAGGACTCTTTTACAGTACAGTGACTGTGAAGAAGAAACCATTACTTTGGCAAGTGGAATTCACAAAGCTTCGGATCTAATAGATAGAGCAATTGTAACTTTACACACTGGAAAAATTTACTCTGTCATGGAAGTTGCTCGTGATAAAACTGCCAAAAGTCCCTTCCCCAGGTCTAAAGATCCAAAAGTAGATCACTGTTGCAATTATTATGATTACTTTGAAAAAAAGTGAGCATATTTGGCCTTTTTAACATGCATAAAGGTTCAAGCAACAATAATTATTTGGAAAATAATTCCTTCGGTGGTTTCTAAATTGCCTAGAATGGTTTGTTTGTAGGTATGGAAAGAAACTCAAGCATGTGAATCAACCTCTTCTACGGGTGAAGCAAACTCACCGCCCCCACAATCTCCTTACCAATCACTTGGAAGAATTAAAAGGTTTGAAATTTTTCTTTGTTCCTTCCTTTGAGGCCTCCTAAGTTTATCAATGATGTTATGTTTGTGTATGCAATGATCTTCCATTAGTAAAGAAAATTCAGTTTGCGATTCTTTTGAATATACATTGAGGGATTGATTTTAATTTGGTATGCACAACAGGGGCACAATATTCAATTGTGGATGAAGCTAACTTTGTAGATCTTCCTCCGGAATTGTGCTTAGATTTAGGGGTTCCAAGCTCTGTAATTAGATCACTATATTTAGTTCCTTCAGTGATGCACCGTTTGAATTCTTTAGTTCTGGCTGGTCAACTTCGCAAAGCTATTAGGGAAGAACGTCCTACATGTCCACTTGTACCTGCCACACTGGTAACTTTTATGCATTGAGCTTTTAGATTAACTTTGTTTGTACTTTATATCTGGGATTATGAAATCTTTTGTAGTTTTATTCATGTTGTATTTGATATACGTAGCATCTGATTGTCTCTCTTCTGATAGATCATGGAAGCACTGACTACATCAAGATGCTTTGAGTGCTTCTCGTATGAACGGCTAGAATTATTGGGGGATTCTTTTTTGAAATATGCCATTAGTTGTCATTTATTCTTGAAATATGAAAAAAAGCATGAAGGACAGTTATCAGCCCGCCGAGCTTGGGGGATTTCAAATGCAACACTTCATCGATTAGCAATGACTCGCAATTTGCCGGTATCAACTTACGTTTTTTGTTATATTATTTAATTGACTAGAATTGAAGAAAATTGATTATATGGTTCAAAATCTATTAAAGGTTCTTTAATTCTTGCATAGCCTAAATGAGCTGCTTCCCCTGTCAGTCTTATTTGTGTACATTCTTCTGTGTTTTGTATCTCTAAAGTTTGTTAATGATTAATGATTATGATGATGGTTAACGTCCACTGAGATATATCGGACATTGTGATATGTACCAAGAAACCTGGACATTGTGATTTTGTCAGCTTGATGGTGAAATAAATATTTCATACTCAATATGTGGGGAAGAATATTTTGAATACTGCATGTAGTTTTAGAACCAAAAAGATACAAATATTCCTAAAAAATCCGGGTTATGAGAACGAMAATTCTTTGGTTTATTTGTGGACACAGGAATATATTCGAGATGAACCATTTGATGCACGTCGATGGGTTGCCCCTGGAATGCTTTGCCGAAGAGTCATTCCTTGTTGCTGCAATCTTACAAATAATCTTGATGACAATGTAAATTGTTCTATCTGCAAGGAAGATAACGTGGTTAAAATTGGGAAAGCTTGTGATGAGGGTCMCCGGTGGATGTGCTCAAAAACAATATMTGATGYTGTGGAGGCTTTAATTGRAGCACACTTAGTTGGTGGCGGTGCAATTGCTGCTCTTGAGTTCATGAAGTGGATGAATATGGAGGTTGAATTTGAACGTGATCTAGCTGAGGCAGCATTTCAACGTGCTTTTGTTTATCCTTCCGTTTTAAGGATCACAAATTTGAATGGCCTGGAATCACTGTTGGGATATAATTTCCAGAACAAGGCTCTTTTAGTCGAAGCTATCACACATGCATCACAACAAGACCCTGAAGGAGGTTGTTGTTACCAGGTAATCCTTAAAGGTGTAGGATTATGTATGTAAGATTTAGCTTCTGTTTCAGAGTTTTTTCTTGGTTATTATTTATCATATTGTAATTATGTGGGTAAAAATAAGAAGATAATGAGGCAATATATTTTATATCTCTTTTTGTCAATTTCAATAGAAACTGTTGAATTATATAGGGTTTTTTTCTCTGGAAATTTGAAGTACTTTTTGATATTGTATTGAATATTAAGGTTAAAGTTATAATTGTGCAGCGCTTAGAATTTCTCGGGGACTCTGTGCTGGATTTCCTTATCTCACAGCATCTGTATTCAATACACTTGGGTCTCTCTCCTGGATTTCTAACAGATCTGCGCTCGGCAGCTGTTAACAATGAGAATTTCGCACGAGCTGCTGTGAAACACGGCATTCAGAAGTATCTGCGTCATGGTTCAGGTGCTCTTCTGAATCAAATAACAAAGTTTGTGAAGGCTGTTGGACGAAGTAAGGAAGTGGAATGCCGGTTTATATCTTTTGGAGGTGCAGAAGCAGGCCCCAAGGCAAGTAAATGTTGAACAATTTTTTTCTGTCACAAGGTTCTGTTGTGTCCCTGTGTTATGTCTTTTTTATGGATATATAGATACAACTTATACTATTAGCCATTCAAATTATTTCTAGATTCCTTACTTTTCCGTGAACAAGAAATGTGAAAGGCATAATCTTGTTTTTTGTGTCTATTCTTGAACTGAGCATAATGGTTTGTTTGGTAGCTGCTCTCTCAGTGTTCTGTTTATTCTATGTAGGTCTTAGGAGATTTAATAGAAAGCATTGCAGGTGCTATATTAGTGGATACTGCATTTGATTTAGAATGCTTGTGGAGGATAATGAAGCCTATTTTATCTCCTATTATTACACCTGAAACACTGGTTCTTCATCCACTACGAGAGCTGCAAGAACTCTGCTGTCAACATGGATATTCTCTTAAGTGGAAGCTCTCCAAACAAGGGGAAGTCACTGTGGCTGTAGGAGAAGTTCATCTGGAAGAGTCAGTTATAGCTGGAACAGGGTCTAAGGAAAACAAAAAGGCTGCAAAGATGGCTGCTGCCCAACAAATTTTATTGCTTATGGAGGTAAGTTTAAATAATATTGCTTGTTTGAACTTATATTTAGTATTTATGTTACTTTATTCGTGGTACACTTCTTCGAGAGTAATGCATTTGTTTTGTATGAAAGGAAAGAGGCTTCTATCATAGTCGCCTCCATCATGTGCAAAGCTCAGTGGCCTCCATTGGCCAAGTAGCTTTGGAGACAACATCGAGTTGCTTTGCTCATGAGAAAATGGGTTGTGTTTTAGAAAGTGTTGCCAATCTTGATGAAGATAAATATGAGCCTATAGAGGAATTGTCAGGTACAATCAATGGAGATCATGTTTTAAAGGTGGATCAGGAAACTGCAAAGGAAGAAACAATTAATCCCATTGCAAAAGTAGACAGATGTAGGAAGGAAGAAGAAAGTGTATTAAATCATGATCCTTTGAGAAAGAAACCAAGGTTGTTGGAGACCTCAATGAACTCCATAGCATCTGAGGATCTTATTGTCGATGAAAGTGATAATGCTTTGGTAGATAATGTGAATGATATCTCAAATCCGAACTGGTCTCCAGATGGTATGTTGCTTATAACATATATTTATTAGAGTTTCTTGTTTCTGTTCTAAGTTCAACATATTATATATTGTTTTTGGGATATATATATATAATCTTAGGTGTTAAATTGTTGCAAGAGCTCTAGCACTAGGAACTGAGAAAGCGATATTGCTTCTTTCTAGCTTATGTTAACATTGTGAACATGTTTCTCAGAACCATAATAGGCTACAATGGTTGCTAGAAGTTCGATAATTCAATTCCTTGAACTCCGTTCATGTTTTTTTTCCTGTTTTATGGTATGAAGATTCAATATGAATAAAAAATATCAATTACAAAATATATTTTACTCCAGTAATTGCATGCTTCTTATATACTCTTGTTCAACAATTCAGGTGGCTTGGCAAGTGAAGAAAGCACTCGTCATGGAGTAGGGAAAAGCAGTACACTATGTTCCCAATCAGGCTTTTCTCCAGGTGTGTACCACAACACCAAATATTTTGCTTGGGCATTTTCACCATGCAAGTTAAATTTTTAAGGATTTTCTTGAATGGTTTGCATCATTCAATCTCTCATGAATCTAGAAGATGACTATGATAATCATGCAAGTGACAAATATAGACCTACTAATCTGAATTTAATGACCAAAAATTTGTGAACAAAGTTAAAGCCTTAAAGACAATGAATTCAAAAAATACTAAACTTCATGTTGGCATTGATTGGAAACTGACGTTATAGTTGAGGACGATATGCTTATAAATCTTTAAGGATTTGGAGTGGTTCTCCTTTTACTATTCTTAATGCATGGCTTTAGACTCAAATAGGTTATCGTTTTCCAATCCAACTTGACTCTTCCTACAAGTTTGACAGATTCATTGTTTTCCAAATTATCTAGCTATTCTTCAAATTTCCAGATACGAGGGAAAATTTGTCAAAAAAGATATTGGTGGGAGAGGCAAAGGAAAGGCCAAGGGAGTTAGATAGTGTTGGATATCTTTCCTACAAAATGTAGGTTATTCATTTAGTATTAAAACTTTTAGTCAGGTAGTCAAGGATACTTCAGATACTTTGGAAGTATACTTTGGCTTGTTGGCCCATGTGATTATGATTTGAAGAAAAGGTAATGGATTTTATGCAATTTAAGTTGAATACCAAGAATTCAAATCTGCTTGGTCAGTTTTGAAATCATTCTTTCATGTAGTAGCTCATATCTTCAAAGTTATAGCACTATTTGGCACTATCTGAGACTCAATTTTAGATAGATCACCTTAAGTTTTTCAGAATCTCACACTCATTGTGTGAATTTTTGTTTTGTTTTGAGAAATATGTCTTGTAGAATCTCTTTGGCTAAGCTGTAGCATTATGAGGGGTGTATCAATGCTGTCAAAGTCAACGGGGACTTACACCTAGCCTTATCTGCATCCCACTTGAGAGGTTTTGAATCGGGGTCTCCACATCAATGCAAACCTGATCACCTCTCTGCTTGCCACTAAACCACACTCCCATGGGCTCATTGTGTTATTCTTGAGAATGCTGGATGAATTTGTGATCTTTTCAATCAATAACATAAAAATTTGGAGATATACATTGATTGTCCAGTGATGTACATGAATTTTATGTTCGTATTGTGTTTGTGGTTATCCTCCACAATGATGGATTCAAATGTGTTTAAGATATGTCTTTTAAGGAGTGACTCGAGTTATGCATATGAATAGTTTGTATAAAGTCGTTGTTTATGAATTGAAGAACACCTTTAAATTTGTTGCTTTTTGTAGAAATTAAGTAGAACTTGCAATATTTTTCAATATGTTTGTGACATGCTAGAATTGACCTGTGTCAAAATTTTGCACACTATAATACTTGATGTATATAAGTTGCATATTTAATGTTGTTTTTCTCATCCCTTTTCTGAACTATGCCACCTGGGCTTTGTTGACCACCTATTTTTACTAGGTGTCAACGTCATGTAGCATGAAGATATGTACCTTGTGGTACAACATATTTGAAGATTTATGGCTCAGCAGGGCAGTTTTGCCCCCAACACGTCTTTCTATGTACACGGAATGTTCGCTCCCCTACGTGGGATAATAATGTAATATGTTAGCATGGGTCAATTTTTAGTGAGTTTCCTAGGACTTTATCATTAGGGAAGTCCTTTCATCGAGTGTTTTTTTTCCTCAGGTAATTAATCTTGCTTACCAACAATTTTAATTATCCTTGAGTTTTTCACTCAAATAATCCTCCAAAGTGGTGAAAGACATTCTAATGATCGGGCCCAATGGGTGACTAAGGTTCAAAGATCTTGTAAATGACCATGTTAGACATCTTCTAGAGTCTTGCGAAATTCTGTTAAGTTTTGATAGGATTTTTTAAATTATTAAAATTTTTTGTGAATTGGAAATTTTAACTATTTTTGATGTAAAATGTAAAACTTTGGTCCTTGTGGATTTTGTATAGGGGTGTTAGTACTCAAAACAAATGGCTTATGACCCCCTACACCCCTGGTCCAAGTTTCAACTCAATTGAACAAGTTTTGCTATGTCATTGTCCATGAGGAATCCAAGTCAGTCAAAAGTCAACAAATAATTGGTTAAGGTAAAAATGTCTAAAGTCATGAGAGAGAGTGGGGAAATGATTTCTAATGTATTTCCTAAGTTGGAAAAGTGAAAATCCACTTAGAAGACCCCACCATGCCAAGCCAACAACCGAAAGTTAGTCTCCCTAGTGAAAAGTGCGCCCCGTTGCTCATGAACTTAGGGGAAAGTGAAAATTAAAGTGAGAAAAGTGCCAAAACCCTAAGTGTGCCCTTCCTAGTGCCTAACTTCATGTTTGAACAAGTATAAAGGGGTTTTCCCCCTTCACATCTCACCCCTCAAACCCTAACTCACTACCAAAACCCTAAAAGTGTCAATTCCTTGACTTGTTCTCTCTCTTGGATGGGTGATTCTTGTAACTCATCCAAGAGGGGTCTCTCCTCTCTCCCTCCTTTAAAAGGAAGCCCTCTCTCCTCATTTTGACATGATTTTTCTCACAACAACTCTATTATGCCAAAATCTCTCTCTCTCTCTCTCTCACTTTCTTCTTTGTAATCTTGATGCAAGTATTTGCAGCCACATTTTGTGGATAATAAAAGTGAAGCTTTGGAGGATCTCTTGTGTGCATTTGGAGTATTCTTGGTGCTATGGTTTGGTGTTCTTACTAAGGTAATGTTATTGCACAATTTGTACTTGGAAGTAAAGGATGGGTGAAAGAAAGGCAAACTGGCGAAATTGAGACTATCCTACCACTGTCACCTCGATAGGATAGCTCTTTCTGTTTAGGGTGGTAGGCCTGTTATCGCACAGTTTGTAGGAGAGGTTTAAGTAGCTTGAAGTCAAGGCTCAAACTGGCGTAACAGGAGCTTCCCCACCCACTGTCACCTCGATGGGGAGCTCTTTCTATTTAGGGTGGCTAATCCCAAGGGAGACGTCCCT
>ML809293.1:6741-17586 GCA_009831015.1 Picea engelmannii | reverse complement strand
TTAGGGACGTCTCCCTTGGACTAGCCCTCCTAAATAGAAAGAGCTCCCCATCGAGGTGACAGTGGGTGGGGAAGCTCCTGTTATGCCGGTTTCAAACCTTGACTCAAGCTCCTTAGACCTTTCCTACAAACCGTGCGATAACAGGGCCAAAACTGAAACTTTTCACCAGCTTAAAAAGTGTTCTAAATCGCTAGATCAATGCATGTAAAATCACATATAGAACCTTGAATGAAATGTTGAAATGAAAGATTACTTTTACACCATCAACATGCCCATGTGTGTCTGCAAGTTAAAAGATAAAAGCTTAAATGACCCATGACTCCTATCCTCCTGTTGACTCTGTATGGACCAAAGAAACGAGGCCGGAGCTTCTCTGTGCCACTTCTCTTAATGGATGCCTGTCTGTACGGTTGGAGCCTCAAATAAACCAAGTCACCGACCTCAAAGGTGCGCTCGACTCTGTGCTTGTCTGCCTGTACCTTCTGTTGATTATGTGCCCTCTGTAGGTGATCCTTCAATTGTCTGAGGATGTCTTGACTCTGCTGAATCCAGTCCTGAACCATGGGAGCCCTGTTGTCACCGAAGGAAATCTCTACAAATGAGAGAGGGTCATAGCTGTATAAGGCCCTAAATGGTGGCATACCAATGGACATATGATTAGTGGTGTTATAACAGCATTCCCCCAAGTGAAGCCATTTGACCCATGCTTTCTGTTGTCCTGCCACATAATTCCTATGGTAGCCTTCTACCCATTTGTTGACTATCTCTGTCTGCCCATCTGTCTGCGGGTGATAACTGGTACTAGGTGTCAGGGTCGTACCTACTAGCCTGAAGAGCTCCTACCAAAAAATTCTCATGAACCTGCTATCCCTGTCACTCACTATGGTTTTTGGCAACCAATGCAATCTAAAAAATTCCCCGAAGAATAGGTCTACAACCTGTGCTGCACTGAAATATGTGGCAATGGAAAAAAAATGTGCAAACTTCATCAACCTGTCCACCACTACGAAAATGCAGTCCTTTCCCTGAACCTTGGGCAACCCTGTGATGAAATCCATGGATATGCTCTCCCACTTGTGCTCTGGAATGGGAAGTGGTTGTAGTAGTCCTATTGGATGAGTGTGTTCATCTTTGTTGGCCTGGCAAGTGTTGCACTCTTTGATGTGGCTCATCACATCTTCCTTTAAACCCTTCCAAGCAAACCACTCCCGAACCTGTCTATATGTCTTGACGAACCCTTGGTGTCCTGCCACTAGTGAATATTGTCATGCCTGTAACACCTTGGCCTTGAAGGCTGATTCGAGAACCAAGAAAATTCGGCCCTTGTAGTAAATGATATCATCCATTATTCAAAAATTGTCATCTAGCACCTACCCGTCCATCACTTCACAAGCAAATTTGTTCTTTGAATATTCCACCAAGAGGTGGCCTTCCAATCCACTAAAATATATGTCATGGCATAAACTGATGGTCTTCTGGATAAAGCATTTGCTACCACGTTATTCTTCCCTTTGACAAATTCTATATCGAAGACATATGCCTGGATCTTGCTCACCCACTTTTGCGGCCTTTCATTCAAGTCCTTCTGATCTAGGAAGTACTTGAGGCTGTTGTGATCTGTCCTCACTACAAATTTTTCCCCAATTAAATACTACCTGAACTTCGTCAGTGCATGCATGATGGCTAGCATTTGTTTGTCATAGATGGTGTAGAGGAGCTCGTGACCTCTCAACTTTCGGCTTTCATAGACAATCAGGTGCCTGTTCTGCATAAGTACTGCTCCAATGCCTTTTCCTGAGGCATCACACTCCACTATGAAGGGTTGTGCAAAATCTGCTAGGGCCAATAACGGGCATGTACTCATCACTTTCTTCATTTTTTCAAAGGTGGCCTACTTTTCAAGGTTCCATTTGAATGCCCCTTTCTTGGTCAAATCGGTAAAAGGTGCACAAAGTTGAGAAAACCCTTTGACAAATCTCTTGTAATACCAGCAGATGCGCAAAAAGCCCTTCAACTCGGTGAGTGTCTTAGGTGTGGGCCAGTTGATGATAGCTTGTATCTTTTTTTGGTGTACCTGTACCCCCTTCACTCCAATAATGTGTCCTAAATAAAGGACCTATGTCATCCCAAATTCACATTTGGACTCCTTATCATATAAGGATTGCTCCTCCATGATAGCCAAAATCTGTTCTGTTATCCCCGATTTCTAGGGATAACTAGGAGATCATGTCTCGAGGCCCACAGGTCCTAGACATGGAGTATCGAGAGCAGGATTGACCTGAGCATGGCCCTGGAGGGCCCATCCTTCTTCTTCTTCGCTAGATTTGTCCTGTCAGCAGCAGCAGCATCCATCACCATCGGCTTGGACTTGCATCAGAAAAGACTCTTGCTCCATGAGGTAATTGGTCCAGGTATCATGGTATGTGTCATGTTTGATCATTATAACTTTCTTATATATGCAGCAGGTTCCTTACATTTCTGACAACTGCTTGGATCTTACACTAACCCACTTGACCATTGTTGGGGGGATTAACGGGGTGCCCTAGCAACCTTGTATCCATGGGTTTTGGTTAGCCACCAGGGGGGATTTGAAGAGCCATCGTCTGCTCCCGCCATACAATCATTTTACATCTTATCTCCCATACATCCATCCCATTCCCCTAGTCCAGGCATTAGGATGACCTATTTGAGGGGTTACATTTTGTCCTGTGGGAAGAAGGGGCTAAAGGCCCAGGGGGTAAAAGCAGCTGGTAAAAGCCATAGGAAATAAAACTTAGAGATGCCTCGCCGAGGGATCCCCGAGAAGGCAATAAAAGGCCTCTCGATAAGAAACAAAAGGGACCCAAAGAAAAATAATAAAACAAGACCTAACCAAGAGGATGGGAAGTCTCATCACGAGCCGACCCATTATGTTCATAGGTATCTAGCGGTATGACATTGTCAATATCTGGTTACCATGCTAGGGCAATGACCTTTGGTTGCATGGCCAAGGGAAAGGGGGTCTCATCACGAGCCAGCGTTATCATTTCTGCGAAAATACTAGTGGGTAACACTGTCAGCTCTGGTCACCATGCCAAGGTAGTGTCCTCTGGTCAGACCTTGAAGTAAAAAAGAAAGAAAAAGTAATAAATAAGAAAAGAATAAAGGCAATGAAGGGGCTTGGAAAAAACTGCATCCATGATGGGTACAACTCACCTCCTACAAAGGCACCCACGAGCAATACCTACCCCTGGTCTTCACTATGACTGGACATCCTTAGACCATATCACTTCATGTTACATGGTTTGAATAATCTTCTATGGAAACTTTCTTCTTCTTATGAATACTAGCCCAATAGGTTGTTCGGTCTATTTCTTCAACTTTGTATAGTAGATCAGTGTAATGTCTTTGAGCTGTTAGAGGATATGCTAGGGGTTTTGTGCATGTATTTGATAAATTTAATGATGAAATATGATTGGCGTTGCTATGATCCCAAGGACTGATGAGCCCATGGAGGGTGAAGTTTTTGATGTGCAGGACCATACCCGACGGACAGGTAGCAGTGGACCGATACACATGGGGATATGATTAGCTCGGACCTCCATGGGGCTGAAGAGCCCATCAGATGGTTGCTGGGATGGCAGAGACAGGACAACGTTATGACAAGCCTTTGCACATGAAGAAAGAAGGATGTCCCACCCAGGACGCTTTGGCTAAGCCCGGCCTAGGGGGTATCACCCACTTCAGATGGAACGTTTGCCCCTTGATGGACAAGACGTCACCTAGGAGAGCAGGACGTTATCTTGAGCGTGTGGCAGTGTGATGAGGCTATTGGCACGTGTGGCAGCTTGGAGGAGCCGTAGAAGGGCTAACGTCTGACTTCTGGATGCTGGATATGCCCAAAAAGGGCCAATGTCTCCCTCAGAAGGGCTTGACGTCCCACCTTTTGCTCAATTTATGTCATTTATCTAGCAATTAATGTAAAAACAGTGTAAATTTTGTAGTCAGCCTTGTCGACTGTTTTAATGACCTATTTTGTAATTAAAAGGTCATGGATTGATATATATTGAGGATGTTTTTCCCTCATTTGAACAACAAAACTCACTCTCTTGTGAGATACTATCTTTTAGCCTTTGTTTGGTATTTTTGGTGTTTTAAGTGAGGCGCAACCCTTCTTGGAGGATTTCTCTTGGCATATATGGTGTTTCTCTCAAGGAGGTTTACAACTAGGGTTTGATTATGCATTCTTCATGATATGTAAGTAAATTTTTCATGCAAAACTTCTTAAGTGAATGGTTGTAGGCTTAATTTCTTGCATTTACTATTATATTGCTGAATCTTGAAACCCTAGGTAGCAAGCTCACAAGTAGGTCATTGCTATATGTCCCCTTGTTTGAGAAATAGTTTTAGCCATTGAAAAGGGAAGATATAGCCTAGCCGTTGCTACACTTTTCTCCCTCTTTCTGAGCTAGCGTTGAAGTTATAGGTTGAAAAGAGGAGACGTCCTAGGCCTAGTTAGACTACACCTAGGGTTTCACTTCCTAGGGTTTGAAGGCCTTGCCTTTGCAACACCTTCTCCCTTAAATTTATGCTTTGAAGCTAGCAGTTTTGCCAAGTGTAATTAGAGAAGGAGGAAGGAGCACGAGGCCTTGCTTAAGCAACACCGGAGTGAGCCTCCTTCCCCTAGGGTTTTGACTCTAGGGCCCTGCCATTGCAGTGCCTTGGAACCCTACCTTCTAGTCTCTAATTTTGAATCCTCCTGAGACCTTTTGCCCTTGCTTTGACTCCATTTACCCTAAGGCACTAGAGATTTCTCCAACGTTGAGCTTTTAGTGCACAAAATTATCTTTCAAACTTTAAATCTTTGAAACCCTAACTAACCCTAACGCTACTAACCTAGGCTGACGTCATACCTGACACAACAACCCTTTGACTATTAAATAAGCAATTAAATGATGACGTCAAGCATTTAATGAACAATTGTTGATTGAAAATACTGTTGGCTTGGTCATTTTTGTAGACATTGATGAATTGGTGATCTTACATAGGCTATTTAGCAAAACGTTGACTTCATCTTGTCTATTGCATTGCTTATTAAATGAAATCAGATAGTTAAGAAGTACTAACCCTTTGAGTTATAGCCTGCAAATATTGTATTGCATTGTTATCATCTTGTTCCAGGCAGGTGTTTTCAACAGGGACTTCACTTCTTTATTGGTTGATTAGCCTGCTATCTGATACTGGTGATAACCTGCGAGGAGGGAAATCTTAACAATTGACCTTGTATCCATTGCCTCTTCAAACTCCTGGTACCGGGGACGTCTCCCCTGGTTTAACCTCCTTAAACAGAAAGCACCTCCCCATCGAGGTGACATTGGGTGGGGAAGGTTCCTGTTACGCCAGTTTGTCCACTATCCTATAGCCTGAGACCTAAAATACAAACTGCGCGATAACATTTTGGCGCCGTTGTCGGGGAACACTGAGTCAATCTTCCTCAACGACAAATCCTTTGGTAAGCCTTGCCTCAAAGACCTTTCTCTTACAAGCTTACCTGGCGACTCCACTAAGACTTTATTCCCCTATCCTTTGATAGTTTCAGGAAAACTATCTGGCGACTCCATGACGACTCGTAGCGGAAAACTATACTCAAATCCTGCTACTGTGGCAACCACCACTCTAATAAACCCTGTGCCTCCAACCAATCCAACTCCTCACAAATGGTCTCATTCAGAAAGTTTCAATTGCTTTGACTTTAGCAACATCGAAGGTGGATTACACGATTTGCCCACAGATGCAAACTCTTGGCTAGCTTTCTTTTCAGGAAAGGACGCCCCTGAAAACTCACATTGGACCCATTTTTGCGATAGTGTTGACTCTCATTTGACCGGTCAAGATCACCCTGATGTCTTTATGAGGCTCTTTGCGAGTTCTCTTACAGGAGATGCTAAAGTCTGGATTGATGGATGTCCCAAGGGAAGCATAAAAAACATTGAAGAGTTACAAAAATCTTTTAAAATAAGGTGGTGTGATAGTGAGCATTCACAAGACTCCTTTTCTCAATATCTCAACATTTGCAAAGGACCCTGTGAAAGTATAAAAGACTTCAGTGATAGGTTCAACCTTTTCCTTAAGAAGATCCGATGAAAGGTGGGCTCAGAACAAGCCATCATCGATCACTTCCTGTCCTCCTTAGAAGGAACCTTGCAATTCAACGTTAAGGACCGATCACCAACAACTTTAGAAGAAGCACAAGACATGGCCTTTCAAATTGAAAGAAATCTTGATTTTGATGACTACATTCAGCAAAGAAACCTGAATTGCGAAATATGGGATCCAGTTTATGAACCTATGGCAAAACCTGAACCTCCAAGCATCCTCCAGATCGAATTAGCTCCCACCAAAAGGAAATGGAGCCTTTCTCATGAGAGTGTTATCTCTCCTCAAGAACCTCCGTTAAAGAGGGCCCATCCGGAGGATGAAGTTGTGGATAACTCAAACGTTGACTCAAGTCTTCCTGAAGACTTCTCTCTTTTTATTCATCAGGTGGGACACCCTATTTCTAAAAATTGTGAGTTCAAACCCTTTTATGTCTCTCTCCGAGTCAAATATTTTCTCCTCCATAACTTTCTCCTGCACCCAAGAGCCAAAACCAATATAATGATAGAAGAAGTTATGCAACAATTGGGCCTGAAAATCCCACATGCAAATACCAGAGATAATTTCACAAAAGGAATCATCAACAATCTCGAGGTGGCCTTTGACTCTTGTCCCAGCTCTCCTTTCTTGATGAATGTGGTTGTCGTGAATGATATTAATAATTTCGGGATTATCCTCCGCAATGACCTTATTGAACACTTGAATGGGAGCACTCACAAAGAGCAGTCCAGAGCCATCATCCCTCATCCCGAAGGAGGATTTTACACCATCGACAATGAGCCCTTTGTTGGATCACCAGTTGAAAATCCCGATGAGATAGATGATCAACTTTTATGCATCAATAGTGGTCTGAATGATTGGTTCATTCAGGAAGGAAAGTTGGACATGGACACAGTTGAGGAAACATAAGGAATCTGGACCTTGGAATTCGATGGCTCACACTCAAGCTTTGGATCAGGTGCTGGAATAGTTTTAATAGCTCCATCAGGTGAGGTCTTCTACCATTCATATAGGTTGGAATTCTGTTGCACCAATAATGTGGCTGAATATGAAGCTTTGATTCTGGGACTCAATCTGGCAATCGACAAAGGTGTTACAATCCTGGAAGTGAAAGGTGACTCAGACCTCATCGTGTCGCAAGTTCTGATGAGATTTGCAACTAAGAATGAGAAGTTAAAAAGGTATCGAGATGTAGCTCAGACTCTTTCAAAATCCTTCAGAAAGATATCGATTGAAGCTGTTCCTCGAGAAGAAAACCATGTAGCTAATGCTCTGGCTGTCTCAGCTTCCACTTTGCAACCATGCGAAGGACCTCTTCATGATGTGCAGAATGGAGGTTCTTTTTAGACCTTCTATCCTCGACAATCTAGAGCACTGGCAGGTCTTCGAGGACGACGATCAAATTATCAGATTTATGGAGAATAGCAAGGAATTCACAGATACACAAGTTGCTTTCCGGGCTGATTCTATGGACTTGGAAATCATCAACCTGCAAAACAATACCTTACCAAAGGGTTGTATTGCTCTAGAGAACCTATTTGACAGGCATGATGTTTTCAAAGGAAAAAGAACCGATAAGCAAGCTGAGGAAGCCTTGGAATTCAACATTGGTACTGAGATGGACCCGAGAATGGTCAAGATAGGAAAGGGGACTACCGAGAAAGAGAGGAAGGAAATACTGGAGCTCATTAGGGAGTTCAGAGACACCTTTGCTTGGAACTATGATGACTTAAAGGCCTATAGAGGAGATGTTATCCAACATGCTATACCCTTGGTGGAAGGAGCCAAGCCATTCCGACAAAAGTAAAGGCATATCAACCCGAAGTTAGCTGGACAGATACAAAAGGAACTTCAAAAGATGGTTGACGCTGGTATCATAGCCCCAATCAGGTATTCATCTTGGATGTCAAACTTGGTAGTTGTTCGGAAGAAAAATGGTGATATCCCCCTGTGTGTTGATTTCCGCAACCTCAACTAGTTGTCGTTAAAGGATAATTATCCCCTCCCAAACAAGGGATGATGTCTATGCTAGATGGATTCTCAGGATACAACCAAGTTTTACTCAAAAGGGAGGATCAACTCAAGACTGCGTTCACTACACCCTGGGGAACTTTTATGTACTTGAGAATGCCGTTTGGCCTCATGAATGCGGGTGCCACCTTTCAGAGAGCATTGGATTTTGCCTTCAGGGACCTTATACAAAAAATCATAGAAATTTACCAAGATGACCTCACAGTTGTGTCCAAGGATAGGAAAGACCATCTCTCCCACCTCAGGATCGTATTTGAGCGGTGTAGGAAGTATGGCATCTCACTAAATCCTAAGAAGTTTGTTTTTGGGATTGACGAAGGAAAACTGTTGGGACACGTGGCCTCACCAGGGGGAGTCTCCATTGATCCTGAAAGAGTCCAATCTATAAGAGATGTCCGCCCTCCAGTCAACAAGAAAGCCTTACAATCTTTTCTTGGAAAAATCAATTTCATCCGTAGATTTGTCCCTAACTTTGCTAAAAGGATAAAACCATTAAGCGCTCTGCTAAAAAAGGATGTTGCTTTCAGGTGGGGAAATGAGATTGACAGATCTTTTGAAGATATCAAGAATGCCATCTCCCAAGCCCTCGCCTTGATCAGTCCTGATTTTTCACGGGATTTCATAATTTTCTCGTTTGCATCTCAGTATACTATTGCAGGCGTATTGATGCAGAAGGATGCTGACAACTATGAACATCCCGTAGCCTTTATGAGCAAAGTCCTAAGAGATTCAGAATTGAACTACTCCATCACAGAGAAGCAGGCCTATGCCTTGGTTAAATCCCTCAAACATTTCAGAAACTACATCGGTTACAATAAAATCAAGGCTTATGTCCCGTACCCAGCTGTGAAGGATGTTTTATCCCAACAAGACTGTATGGGTACTCAAGGAAAGTGGGTTTCGAAAATCCAGGAATATGACTTAGAGATAAAACCCACCAAGATAATAAAGGGACAAGGTCTGGCCCAAATGCTAACTGAAAGCAATCAGGAAGCCATACAGATGGGTGAGAATGAGCAGGTGAATGTAACAGTCAGTGAACTAGAACATGATGAGTGGTATTCTGACATAGTTTATTATCTAAAGAACTTGTCTTGCCCTGATCATCTGGTAGATTACAAGAGGAGGGCTTTGAGGTTGAAGGCTATGAAGTATTGCTTGACCGAAGATGGACTTGGGTGGAAGAATCCTGATGGCGTTATAATTCGATGCGTAAACAAGGAAGAGGCGAAGAAGATCTTGGAGGAATTGCATTCTGGGCATTGTGGTGGACACTTTGTCGCACGTACTACTGCCCACAAGATCTTGAGGGCTGGTTATTATTGGCCAACACTTTTTTCAGATGCTTATCAGCACGTTCGGTCTTGCCAGCCTTGCCAATACTTCACCGGCAAACCAAAACTTCCAGCACAGCCTTTGAAACCGGTAGTAGTGGAGGCACCCTTTCAACAATGGGGCCTGGACTTTATTGGTGAATTCAAAGATAATTTGGTAATTTGGTCCACCTGCTACCTGGTCCACCTAAGATCTTTGAATTTGGTGAATTCAAAGATAATTTCCATCGTTTCGTAATTCGGTCCACCTGCTACCTCCACACGAAATCCCTAAACTCAATTGTCGGTATGTGCCTTCTTTGCAGTAAGGCTGAGTCAATGAAGTTGTGTGAGTCACCTCCATCAATGAGAATTGAGACCTTCTACCCCTGTATCACTCCTCTCATCCTGAAGGTGTTGAATTTAGGTACCCCATTGATGGATGCAATGGTCACCTTCTCATCTGCTGTAAGGTCGTGACTAGCATCTTCCTCTTCTGCCTGTCCTGGGTTTTCGGCCTCCATGTTCTGTAGGTTGCCGAAATCTTCATCCTCATCATCATCTGAGATCACCTCAATGTAGTGGGCTTTGCCCTTACCCATGCACTTGCATGTTGGGTCCCATGGTTCCTTGTAGGTGAGACACAACTACTTCCTCCTCAATTCCCTCCTAATGGGCTCATCCGTCCTACCCCTTCCTCGGTCAAACCCCCTTGGGTCTCTCCTTCCTTGGTTCATAGGAGGTCTTTGATCTCTGCCCCCTTGATTGGGAGCTCTAGGGGTGAATCTCTTCTTAGCTGTTGAACCTAAGTCTCTGGTCTTCCAAATGGCATCATTCAAGTTGGTAGGCTTAAAGGCCTTGACCCAACCCCTCAAGGGTTCCATCAACCCTTCTGTAAAGAGCATCATAAGTCTCTCTTGAGACACATCCTGTACCATCACTGCTAGCCTCTGGAACTCTTTTATGTAAGCCTTCGGTGATCCTGTCTATCTGAGCTGTGTGAGCTTCCTAAAAGGTATGTCCAGTCCTCCCTGGTCAAATCTGTCAATGAGCCTCTGTGTGAACTCTGTGTAGGATGTAATTTGATTGTGACCCAATGTGGTCAACCCATGGTACCATCAATCATGAGCCTTGCCATCTAAGTACATGGTGTCTTCTTTGAGTGGGATAGTATGTTGAAATACGTCATCTTTATAAGCTTTGAGTTCATCATATGTAAAAGCAAATACATCCCTATACTCATTGACAAGACTTATTAATTGTTTTCTTTCTTTTTCTGAAGTACCCTTTCCGATTTTTATGAGCCTTGGGACTTCTTCTGTCCCAATGTTTACTTCTATATAGCTGCCAGGTTTTATTACTTCAT
>ML809292.1:102848-116769 GCA_009831015.1 Picea engelmannii | reverse complement strand
AATTTGATTTTATTAAAAAGATTTGATTCAATTTCAATTCTGATCCTGTATGTTATTTTAGACTAGCTACAGAATCAGATGATTTTGTAGCTAAGTCTGTAGAATTAGATTTTTATTGTTTTGCTAATAAAATATCTCTCTAAATTGTTATTTTTGGTCCATTGCAGATGAATTCAAAATTGCATTGGATTTGATGAGCAGTTAGAGGATATTTGAAATATTTTGGTTTCATTTTAGTTTCCTAGTTTAGTTGATCTTGGGAATATCTTTCCAGATTATGTAAACAGTTTGATAACTGCCACAGGGAGGTTTTACCCTGTGGAAAGACTTATAAATACTTATTATTGTTGTAATAATGATCATCCTCATTGGTGGGAGAACAAGGATATGGAATTTTAATACAGACTAAGACATAATTGATGTTCTGTTACAACTTTAGCTTTTCATAATATCAATGTTTTGTTTCATGTTTATGTGTATCTATTTGCATTTGGTTAATGACTACTTTAGCTATCTTAGTCTTCTGCAAATGATATGATTTAATCACTATAATCCATATCTGATTTCTTCTAGTATTTAAAAAACATAGCAATTATGTGATTCAGTTTGTGAAAGACATATTTCTCTTCTTCATAAGTTGAATTATTAAGTATAAGTTTTTGCATAACAAGTTTCCCTTATTGCAGAGATTTATAAATCATATAATTGTTATGATTTTTTATGTGTTGTTAGTCCTGTAAAAAACTCAAAGAACAACCCAGCCTATCGTTTATGAGAAGCTTTTGGATCATCCGGTGCGAGTTTCCTTCCTCCGACCAGCTTCGAAGTCATCTGACACAGGACAAATCTGGAGCGTTTCCAGGTCAGTTTGTCATTTGTTTGTTTAGTATATTTATTAGTAGTTTAGTTTATATATAAGTTTAGTTAGATATATGTATATTAGATTGTTAAATTGCAGTAAGTTATATTTCTTGTTTATAAAATTATAAAATCAAAAAAGAAATACCTTTCTCTGTCTTAGGGTAGACTGCAAATGAGTTTTCCAGGTTTTATTTAAATTTGTATTTTGTAGATATTGTATATTTTGTAAATATGTTATATCCCAAGTAGTAGTAAGTATAGTATTAGTTAGTAGTTTTGTATATATAGAAATAGTAGATTAGTTAGTTTGTTTAATAGTTAGTTTTAATTAGTTTAGTTTGTTTTATTTAGTTTTAGTTAGTTTAGTTTTAGTTAGATTAGTTAGTTTATGTTAGTTTTCTCTTTGGTTTTCCTAGGACCTTAGATCGTCCAACGGAGCCGCTAAACCCGTCAGGGTGGTTCATTCCAAACGGCTTGGGTTATTAGACAACCCCAGACCGGTTCCACTCTCTCAGTTGACGGACAGTCAATTTCGCCCGTCAACATTAGGTTGGCTGACAAAGAGTTGACTCCAAGAACTAGTTACCACCCTCATACAAATGCTTAGATAGAGATCGTGAACAAGTGGATTGAAGGGTATTTACAAAACTATGTAACTGGGCAACAAAAGGCATGGGTTAAGTGGTTGCATTTGGGGGAACATTGTTATAATACCACTTATCATATGTCCATTGGTATGGCCCCATTCTGAGAATTATATGGCTATGATGCACCTTCATTTGTTTATTTGGTGTTTGGGGATAGTATATCCCCCAAAGACAAGGATTGGATCCAAGAGAGTCAAGACATCCTCAAGACTCTCAAGGAAAATTTATAGATGGCCCAGAATTAGCAGAAGATCTATGCAAACATGAATATGGTCGAGCGCACTTTTGAATTGAGAGACTTGGTATTCCTGATATTATAGCCATACATACAGTCTTCTCTAAATAAAAGTGGTGCAGAAAATCTTAATCCACACTTTTATTTCCCCTACAGGGTGAGCTTGAGATTTGGTCAAGTAGCTTATGAACTGGAGTTTCCAGAAGGGAGTAATATTCACAATGCGTTTCATGCTTTGTGCCTCAAGGAGGCATTGGGACAACATGTCACTTCTTTGGCGGAGTTACGCCCATTAGATGAGGAGGGGAAGTTGGTGTTGGTTCTTGAGGAGGTTTTGGGGGTACGAGAGAGGAAACTATGTAATAAGGTGATTTGTGAGTACCTCATCAAGTGGAGATATTTTCTAGTAGAGGATGCCACATGGGAAAGTGACTAGATATTGTAGCACCCTAACTTGTAGTTTCTTGAGGACAAGCAATCTCAAGAAGGGAGGAATGCAATGACCCTTTCCAAATGATCTCTCCAAGAGATGGAAGTAATAGCCTAAGTGATTCTCGTAGGCTATAGTTAGTGGAAAAAGGGAATTAGTTAGTTATTTAATGTCAGCAGAGTGGAAAAATGACTTTTTAAAGTGACATTGAGTAATTAAATAAAAATGGGGGTGTTTTAAGTGACTTAAGTTTATAAATTCACTTTACTTTATCAAAAGGCTAAAAGGGTATGAAAAGGGTCAAAGAGGAGATAAAAGGAGAATGAGGGTACCCTCTCTCATTATGCATTCCTATTTTTCTAAAAAACAATTGAGAAATCTCTTGTGGTTTTGTCTCTTGGGACGAAAAACCCTAGAGAGATTGGAAGATTGGTTTTTGTGATGAGACCATCCACCCTAGCTGGTTGAAGAGGAGAAATCACTCAGATTTATTCATTCTTCTTTAGTGTGGTTCAGTACTTCATCATTTGGTATATGTTTACTTCATTGTGGGAGTCTATTTGAGCTTGATGAGGTCGAGAAGATTTTTGGGGCTATTTTACTTGCGTTTAGAGATCGAATCTTGGTTTATTTAGGTTGATTCATGTGTTGGCTGAGCTATCCTCCTTTGTTAGGAATATTCCTATTTGTTGGATGGGCCAATCCCATATTTGGGTCAAGATATCACATTGTTGGATCGTGTCTCTTCCTTCGATTGAGTTTCTCTTGTGTTAGGCATTTTGTTTTGTGTGTGGAAGGTGCTAACATCTGTGGGCTGAGTTATTGGAGTATCATTACTAATTTCTTGTGGGAGGTGACTTCCTTTGTTGGGTTGTGCTCTTATTTATTGTGGCCAAGTGTTTTTTTGGAGGCTGAAATATATTGTGGGATGATTTACCTCCAAGTTGGGAACAAGTTCAATATTACAATTCTATCGATCCATCACCTTGCCAAAAACTGCACAAAAGTCATTCTAAAGGATTTTATATCATTTATATGTTTGTTGTACATTTCTCTAATTCACAATCATCCCTTTTGTTAATGAACAATACATAACTCTATCTTCATTTATGATGATGTTAGAATATTTATGAAATGACACAATGTATTGTTTCTATATAATATTGGAGTAATAAGTTGTGAGTATATATTTTATGCAATTTATTTATATATTATTAACAAGCAACCTGAATTGTTATATGTGGGTAAAAGAGCTTTACATACAAACTCTTTGACCAAATTTCCACATCAGTAAACTAAACAAAAAATTAAATTTTTTTAGCAAGGAACATTACACTAACGTGCTCTAAGGTTTTCCCAACCAGATAGAAATCATAAATTCCAACTCTCTTTCTCTTCATCCTTCAAAATCCAAATAAATGAACCCCTTTCTATGCCATGAAGTCCCTCATGTTGTTCCATTTCTCTCCAAGGATCTAGTGCTACTGGTCAGGAAATATCAATGATGGAAACTCCAATGATCCTTAACTGTGGACAGTTATTTCATAACTACGGTCAATCCCATGCACACTGGCATCATTTCTCTCCTAGAATTATCAACATTTACTCACAACCATGTAGAAATGGAACTCTTCCTCCAACCATTCATTTCCATGATCAGACCCAGAGCACACAAATTAGCAAGAATGAGGAATATGAGTGAAAACCCCAAAAATGAATGATCAACTAAGAACAACCCCAAACATCCCATAGGAAAGGTTTATATAATTAAAATAATAAAAAACCACATGGCCTCCCCCAAGAAGCTCATGTAACCAATTCCTCAAAGAAAACCTAAGATGGGTGAATAAAATAATAATAAAATACTTATCCCCTTTAGCCCCCTCTCTCATATAATCATAGCCCGCTATCTCTTGACCTTGTCCATCTTGCAGCCAACGATGTATTTTATTCATATCTTCAAAGTATTACATTTCCTAGGCACATTGTCCCCTTATCAACTTTATCATCTCACCAACCTAGGTCAAAATTACATAATATCTTCTAGTCATAGGGATCAAAACTAGGGTGCTAAAAGGATGTATTTGAATAAATGGACCCTTGATTTTAACCCAAAAAATGATATTCTTTCAGTGGTTCCAGTATGAGTTTGACTTCCTCATATTCCTCCCCACTATTGGAGTGATGATTCCTTAAGATGTATTTGGTTCTCTCTAGGCCACTACATTGATAGGGTCATGCCAAAGGAAAATATGTTCCCTTGTACCAAATTTTATGTTGAGGTAGATCTCGATAAACGAATTCTAGAAGTGGTGCTTATCTTGTTAGAAAAATGGTAGCACATCCAATAGTTAGATTATGAGTATTTTTTGTTCAAGTGTAATCTATGTCATGAGTATGGATATTTTACCAAAAAATTCAAGAAATTTGAATCTCAAATAGTGGTCGTCTCAGGGAAAGAAGAACAATGGAAATTGATTTTTCACAAATCAAGTTATGGGGTCAAACCTGGTTCTAAATATATTACACCTTCAGGAGTTGGACCTTCTTCCTCAGGGAGTCTCTTCCTTGAAACCTGGGTCTATCACAACTTCTCCTATAAACCATGAATCTTCTCAAGTAATAGTTGTCGTCCCTTAGAAAAATAATTTTAGTGCTCTTGAACAAGTGTATGGTACCACCAATGAGAAATAGTCTCATGCTCAAGGGGTTGTGTTAGTCATTTTTATTAGGGAGACACCTCCAATATAAATTTAATAAAATCCCCCTCTTCAAATCATCGAGGATTATCTCATTCCAAGGGAGGATATGGGGATCAGGATTCATGAGCCTAAGGAGGTTGTTTCAAAAATTCCATAAGTGGGCTTGGAAGAAGTAGAAAATTTCAGGGATGCAGAGGTGACTTTCCATGATTCTAAAGACAAGGAAGCAACAATTGGGAAATAAATGGATGAACAAATAGTGTTGGAAGATAATTTTACAGATTGGTCGGGCAAGAAACCGCTAATAATTGTAAGGGAAGAATAGGAAAATAGAGAGATCAGATTGGGATCTCAACAAATGATAGTAAAAATTATTGGAGGCCCAAAGAAAAAAAAGGTTTATGGAATCAATATTTTCCCTAAATGTGGTCCCTCCAAATCAAATGTTAAATAGTTACATTAGTATCAGAGAATTGTAGGGGTCTTGGCAGTGACCCAAAAATCATATTTGTCAAATATGTCATAAAGTTAGAAAACCCAACAAAACTCCTGCTCTGGGAGACAAAAATGAAAGCCAATGAAGTGGTCAAAATTGGGAATCATGTGTGGAAACAAAGTGAAGGAGTTCAAAAAAATTCAATGGGTGCTTCAAGGGGATTACATACCCTATGTAACATATAGGAGGTAAGACTTAAATTCTCATATCAAAATCACAATTGGATTCTAACTAAATTCAAGGTTTTGAAAAATGATAAGCATTGTGGTTTTTAATTTGTATATTCCCAAGAACTATAAGGACAAATATAAATGTTATAAATATATCATGAATCTAAAGGATTCAAAATTTTCCATGGATTGTATCATACTGGGGGACTTCAATGTCACTATTAGAAATTTTGAAAAAGGAGGGGGAAGAATAAGTAGGGATTATTTTCGAGAGAATTTGGAGGATTTAATAAGGGATTGGGATCTTATGGATGTCAATCTAATCAAGGGGAGGTTTACTTTCTCAAACAAAATAATGGTCTTTTTTCGTATTACAACAAGACTCGATTGCTTCCTTGTTCATAGAAATTTGTTGCTTCAACACTTAAATCTCTAATAAATAATCCTCCCCTCCACAATATCAGACCATAAACCAATATCCATTCATCTCCACTCACTCCAAAATTATGACCCCTTGTATTTTTGTTTTCATCCCCTATGGATCAATTCTTAGGAGGTGATTGACATAGTTAATAAATTATGGAACACTTAGATTCCTAGTACCTTGATGTATATCTGGGAGAAAAATCTGAAGTTGGTTGAAAAACCTCTAAAGGACTGGACAAAAGAACCATTCATATCCCCCACAATGGAGAAAGGTAATTTTTGGGATAAGTTAGAGGAGCTACAAATATATATGGAAGACCAAGATATTACAAGTCAAATCCAGGATGAAGAGACAGAGCTACAAATCTAGTATCATAGGGTTTTGAAGCAAGAGAAAGTATCGGTGCCTCAAATTCAAAAGTTTGTGTCTTAAGGTGGGAGAAAAAAAAAATTCCCATGCTCTTGCACGTTGTGCCCCTTGGAATAAGAATGAAAAAGAAAACAAAGGTTGGGGGAATTCCTCCTTTTTTTTGTCAAAGTTGGATACTTTTATCTTCTAAAGTCTTCTATACATTCTCAATGATCTAAATTATGGAAACAAATTCTCAAATGGAGATGGATATCCCAAGATTAATGTATAATTATGGATCTTGGCTCATGGGAAAGTGATCACATCAGAAACATAAAAAAAAAACAGGAATTGTGGGCCCTTCTCGTTGTGTCATGTGCCTCCAGGAAGAGGAATTGATGCATCATCTATTTGTTTATTATGAGTTCACAAAGGAAAAATAGAAGTGTGTTTTAGAAGGTTTGGAATAGAGAGTTGAATGGCCAAAATTTTTCAAGGAATTTATGTCTAGTTGGTGTGATAACTATCAAGATATGTTCAAGCAAAAACTTCTTTTTAGAAGAATCTAGGAAGTGACCCCAAAATTTGTATTGTGGAAATTATGGCTTGCATAGAATAAACAAATATTCTAAAATGAAAATATTGTTCCTAGGTAGGTAGCCTCTAAAGTTGTTTCTATATTATATAAGCATATGAGGAGACCTATCAAGTTGCATAATCAAGAATTGGATGATCAAGAGAGAGATTGGATCGCTAAATTCTAAATGATTTATGCAAATGCTTGTTTTTCTAGGGGGAAAAATCACTCAACCCCAGTGGTTGGTAAGAAAATATCATATTGAGTTTGAAGTACGACAGACACACAAAAAAACAAACCTTATATACTTTGATGGAGCCTCTCAAAACAACCTATGGGTGGCAGGAATGGGGGGGGCAGGGGGGGGGTGGGGGGGCGGGGTATTTGTGATCCAAAAGGAAAAAAAATTGATTCATTATGCTTGGGGCCTAGGAAATGTTTCCAATAACCTCATTGAGGCCTATTCATTGTGAATGGTCTTGTGTATCACAAAGGAATTAGGAATTAATGATGTTGTGGTGTTGGGTGACTCAATGCTAATCATAAAATCCATGGTAATTCATGTTGACGTTGGAAGCAATGAGTTGATATCCGTACTCACAAGGATAAGATACATGGTCACATGCTTTGTGAAAATATCCTTCTTTCATATAAAATGAGAGATTAATAACTCGACGAACCATTGGGATAAAATATCCTCTCATTTGAATGCTGGGACATTGTTTAAAAATGGGGTTGTAACATCTAACTCCATACCATAGCCAAGGAGATCATCAAATGTTCACCCTTTTTAATGCAAAGCATGGCTAGTACTCATAAGAGAACATATGGCAAGATGATCATACTACTTGAGCACTTGAAAAATTGGCTAGCTTCATGTGATATTGAATGCAATATGTGTGGTAATTCATTGAAACGTGGGATCATTCGACCAATTATGGTGAGTTACATTGGTTTTGGTCCAATGGAGAGGAGAGTTCTTCAACTATAGTGGGTTTGGTTTAGGCACTTCAACCTGGTGGCTTTCTAGGGTTTCAAGAAATTTTGTGCTTATGTGTGTTGGGTGTGTGTCAATAGTGAGTTGGTGATTAAGGGTTATCTAACCTTCTCAATGTTAGTGTTATTTATGGAATGGTTTGTCAATTTTCAAGTTTCTTAGTTTCCTTTTCCTATTGTCTCTCTATCTACATTTCCCACCTTAGACTATCAAATAAATCCATCTATTATTGAATTTAACAAATTTGAGATTGGGATAAAATATCAATGGTTTTTTTTTTAATTAGGGAGTGTAGCTGGAAATGTTTGTGGCTTGATACATTTTCTGTGCAATACTTTTCTACAATTAATATGGGTGATATCGACTAGAGATATGTGAAGAAGATCCTCCACAATAACTATTGTCTCACTTTTGCACATCCTTCCTAACACTGGGGAGTTGATGACCCAAGGTTCATCTAGAGTTGACCAAAAAAAAACCAAGGTGTTGGCATATCAATATTCAGTCAAGGAATGAAGAAGGTATCACCTGAGATGCCATGATAATCACAGAGACCATCTAGTCTTATGTCAGATATGAAGGGACAAAACAAACAAGGAATCGACTTGGGATATCATTCATTCATTCAATCATAACCCATTAATAGAGTAACAACATAAACCACTAACACAACCATCCATTTAACTCAAAACACACATATTCAATAACATAGAGAAATGCATTCTTATATTATCTTCATTAATCCTCAAAATGCATACAAAATCAGATTCACATTACACAAGAATTCATGCTCTAGGCACTTTGATTCATTCTATATAGAGTTGCGTTACAATGTGCCATGCGCTCTATGCTCATGATCTAAACTATTGATTGATTGGATTATAGACTCTAATTAGGCATTTTTCCAAACTTACATAGAATTATTACAAAACTTAGATGAAATATTCTCTCAAAAATAGATTTTTTTGTTTTTCTTTCTCTACCCCTTTGCTCTGGAGCTCTTTCTCTTTCTTCTCTAATCCACTCTCTCTCGAGTGATTTCTAGTTCTGCACACTTCTCCTATCTACATGCAGCCGATGTGACCTCCTTGGAGTGTGGAAAACCTAAATAACTTTCCAACTCATCCATCATCTACCCCATGATCTCTTGTGTTGTCTTGGTTCATTATTCAGGAAGATTCCCGAAGATCTTCTTCTGATTTGGCTTGCATGCAGTATCTTTTTGATCTTCTGCGTGAAATACAAAACTTGGTTGGCATGTTTTCCTGCTTCCTTTTATTGTGTAGCTTCTAATATGTCTGCATAAAACTAATGTATGAGCGCAATGTTGATGTGTGCGCAAGAAAATTACCCAAAATCTTGGGTGCCAACAAGCCCCCGGCATTATTATTTGGCTCATCCTCAAGCCAATGGAATTGTTCATGGATTTACTTCTGGGTAGAATTGATAATGTACTAAAGAAGACTGTCTGATATATCTTTGTAAGGCTTGAGTAAGATAAAATCATCAAATTTTGGTTGTGGAGGTAGTTGAGCTTGAATTATGACCAGAGAATCAAACCTGGATGTGGTTGCATCTAGTTTTGAGTAAGAGAAAATCATTTGTCGAGGTTGTATTTGTATCCTAACACAGATCCTGGAATGAGATGAGAATCCCCCAAGGTGAGAGATGGATTTGGGCCTCATTAATCCATGCTCTCAAACTCTCTTTTTATGAGCTCTTTCTAGAGAGGAAAATGGTAGATGGTCTGCATCATGCACTCCGACAATATGAGATCAAACCAAATCAATCCCTACAAGTAGAATTCAACATAGTTACTTGGGAACCTGTAAGAAGTTGGCCTTGAGTGAATCCTTCATTGGCCTAGACCATCATCATCCTCATGTCTCATTCAACTAGGTGTATAGGAAGGAAGATGAAACCCTCTAAAATTGGTGGAGGGGGAAGCCCGAAGAATCAAGCTGCCAACATCAACAAAGGTTATCATCCATGGTGATAGGCTCTCCAAGTCTTGGCTAAGAGAGCTAGTGTATTGATGTAGATTTGAAGCACAATGCATGTCAATGGTGAATAGTAGGTTGGGTCCCCTTACGAGTAGTTTCACTCGAATCTACAACAGACATGAGAAGGAAACAATAGGACTCTAGGCCACCTATGTGGACTAAGAGCTCAATGTAACCATTCTTTTGCTAGAAATGGTCATGGATCTAGGACTTTGTTGGGGAACTAGAATTATGAAATTAATTGGAACTGTTTGTTGAAGCATTGTAGGAACTACATAATTGACAATTGATGGGAACTCTATTTTTGGAGAAATGGAGGATCCCTTTGACTACGTTGTCATTGGCAAGGTGTATAAATAGCTAGGGTGACAACCAAGAATGTGTGCCATGAATTTTCCAATTTTCGCTTGATGCTAATCTTTGGGATAGTAGTACTGACCCGCTATGGATTCCCATGGTGTGGCTGATAATGGTACCAAACCATCATATTGATGATGTGGTTTTTGGAATGTGGCATCATAACTATTTGTGTACCCTGACCTTGTGTGATATGGTTAAATAAAATTTCTTGATCCTTCAATGCTTCATAGTTCCAAGTAGCTCATAACACTCCCATGTGAGCCCCTTGTCTTTTCTAGTACTTTGTATACTACTCATAACTTCACCTACAAATTGAAATCCTATAAATATGTGGATCTATAAATTTTTCATGTCCTCCTATGTGATCAGAATGTGTCCTGTGATACTAATAAAGGTGCAATTATGTTGATATTGTACCTTCCTATATATATCCTACACCTATGCTACACTAACTCCTCCATTGCTTGAATTCTTCAGAGTGAATTTGACCCCTATGGGCCACAATACACCTTCAATTGGCTTCCATTGACAAGTCCCTTGAATGAATGACCCTTTAATGTGGCCAACTTTGTTTCTCTAGTCTCACTGATGTATACTAAGAGAAATGGACCCAAACAATGCATGCGTAACTTTCTAGTGTCTTTGAGAATTTTTCAGTCGTATAGCAACACCAGAGAACCTAGCTACAAAATGTTGTGGTGGATGTTGCGGTTGTGCCATGATTTTGGTCTCTGCTTCTCGACCACTTGGATAAATCCCTCCATAATATGACCCTCTTCCAACTCCATAATATCCTCTAACCACTACTGAAGTGACTATTCATTGTACATATGAGTGGCTACAAAAATGCGTAAACTTGGAAGAATGAACTCCAGTGGCATGATGACCTCCTTGTAATAGACTAAACTTAAGGGATTATTCTTAGTCAACCACTTACAGGTTGTTCTATATTCCCATAGTACTACTAGAATATTTTAATCCTAGTCATCACACTGCACATGACAAACTTTGTTTAGGGCTCTTCAATTTCCAGATAAAAAATTCTCCAAAAACACTCCAGCATGCTCTTGAATTCGTCCTTTCTCCTTGCTCTAGATATGGTTCTCTTTTCTTCTGCTCCCTGCTTGTTGTTCATCCAAAAACTAAATGTGAAAAACTACCTAATTCCCCCATACAAATTTCCTCTATTTTCCCAAGACAATTTATTGCTCACTCTACCCAATGTTGATCACTTCAGCCCCATGCTTTCCAATAACTATGAGACGTGACTCTCAAACTCACCCTCTTACATGAGTTTAATTATTGGGTTCACATACACTCAAACAGAAAGTAGAAATTATCCCCAATGATAATAAAATTCAGGAAAAATGGGTTGAAGTAATACTCATAATTAATTTCCCTCCTAGACCCCTCTTAGACACTCTCTTCTCTTTTGGAAAATTCATCCCCCATCTCTTTCCATATTCCCATTAGTTGGCATCATATTACTTTGATTAAAAACATAAAATGCATTTCACATATAACATCACTTAGCCATAGTCATATTCATATCTACATTATGCATTAATTAAACTAGGGATGTTACAATTGTGTAAGAAAATGATCTCCACTCCATCATAAATGTCATATTGGATTGATCTTCTTTATAAATTCATACTTGATGATATTTGTAGAAGCCATTTGTAAATGAGTAGGCCTCTTGTCCGCCCACATTTTCTAGTACCTCATTGGTAAAAGGTGTCGGGAATGGATCATGTACACTGTCTGCATTTAGGTTGCGTAGTTCAATGCAAATACCTATGTCATATTTCTTATTTAGTTGCACCACCATTGGACTAATCTAGTCTAATTATTCTATGGGAACAATGACCCCAACATCCAGCATCCAATCCAACTCCTTGTGCACTTTCTCCTTATATTTGGATTTGAGGTGATATGGTCTCCTTTTTACTGGTTTAACATTTGGTTTCAACTGAATTTTCATGGCTCTAAGGGATCCTAAGATTCCCTTCATCTCCGAGAATCTTAGGGGAAATATATGCTCATATTTCTTTAACAAATCCACCACTTGGGTGATTGTTTCCTTGTCTCAATAATCCCTTATGATGGCCATGTTTGGTGCATCGTTGGTACCAATATTATGTTTCTTTGTCTTAATTAGTTGGCCATATTTTGGCACAACCATATATAAATCCTTCCCTTATACCACATGCTCACCCTTGATTTATTTGATCTATATGCCCCTGGGGTCATTATCGTCGACATCGTCACATTCAATTTTGCAACAATGTACCACCTCTTTCAATTTTTCCACAGGCTTGTGATAGGCGAAAATAACCTTTAGCATGGCATCCTTCAGCTGATGATGAAAGATCAAATATTTGATTCTTAGGAGGGCCTATTTCTACATTGGGACTTATGTCATCAAACTAAATGTTGTGCATAACTGCATACTTACCCTTCCCCAATCCATTGTTTGCCTCCTAGTTTCCTCCTGAATGTACTAGCTTCTAGGAACCATGTACAGTGTGTGGAAAAAACAATGGAACCATTGTGTGTGAGGTATTTTCTTGGTTGTCTAGAATATTTAACAATAGAAAATATTCTCTTGAATATCTTTGGTGCCCTTATATCTATTTGTCAATTCAAAGTCATATATGGGTTGGAATCTGACCTTTATGAACTCAACCACCTACACCATCCATCGTCTATGTATGTTAGTCTTCTGGGACCTCTCTCCACATTTGTTCTAAGAATGTATCAACTTGACCAGTACCATCAAATATTAGTGCATCACATAACTCAGAGCCAATCCAATGTACTTATTTTGAAATCCATGCACACCTCCTCATAGAGACTTCATATAACTTGTTCTTCCATCACTCCAGAGCATCTTTTGAATCAGTGTCATGTGATCGCACACTTATCCAACTCATCTCCCCATATACTATGGGATTGATGTAATACTCTCTCTTCCATATGATCCAATAGATGTTCTCAATAATGGATCTATTCACATCCTCGTTCATAGGCTCATTGTATGTGTGTCCTTCATTACGATCCAATGGCATAATCATGCACAAAGTATTAGTTTCAAAGGACATCTGAATTTTCCTCAAATTCAATACTTCATTATTGTCAAATCCCTAGTCAAAACCAAGTAGTATAGGGTATGGATTTGATTCATCCATGATCTCAATCACCTCAAAATCAGCCTTAGTATTCACCCTTCAATATTCACTTCAACCTATTCCATCCGACCTATAGGATATATTATGTATTGATTAGCCAAGCTAAGTTGAATTGGGGACCACACTAAGTTAGGCCTTCCCATAAACTCCCATGATTTATTTAGTAGGATGTGTTGGACAACTGAGAGGGGGGGGGGTGAATCAGTTGTTACTGAGCTAAAACAATTATGCTTCTTTTTAAAACTTTTTGCGGAAACACTGAATGATGATCACAATAATGCAGAGAAATAAACATAGGCACATTCAACATCAGTCACATATATGAGAAACACAGAGAGATATATTTTTCCGAGGAAACCCATGCAGGGTAAAAACCTCTTTTTCTTTTATATGATAGGTAATGGTTACATTCTTTACAGTATCATACATATGAGCATCAACTCATAATGAGGCTACAACCTCAGCTTTGCAAGCTGC
>ML809292.1:37420-65979 GCA_009831015.1 Picea engelmannii | reverse complement strand
ATTTTATCACTGGATTACCAACTTCAACCAAACAAAACGATGCCATTATGGTGGTGGTGGATAAACTGAGCAAGTCTGCTCATTTCATCCCTGTCAAATCAACCTGCAAGGTGATAGATATTGCCTAGATATTCATGAAAGAGGTGTTCTGACTGCACAGTATGCCGAAAGAGATAATATTTGACAGAGACACAAAATTTACATCAAATTTTTGGAAATCACTGATGGCGGGTTTAGAGACCAAATTGTTGTTTAGTACCGCCTATCACCCTCAAACCGATGGACAGACAGAAAGAGTGAAATAAATATTAGAAGATATGTTAAGGATGCATGTAATGCATCAACCCAGGAAATGGGAAGACTATCTGCCATTGGTAGAATTCGCCTACAACAACGACTGCCAAGCATCCTTAAAGATGAGTCCCTTCGAGGTCCTCCATGGTAGGCCATGTAATACTCCAATCAGCTGGAGTAATCCTATAAATAGGGTTTATTTTGGACTCGACATGCTGAGAGAAATGGAACAACAAGTGACTCAGATAAAACAAAATCTGAAGGTCGCTCAGAACCGACAGAAAAGTTATGCTGATCAAAAGAGAACTCCAAGAGAACTCAAAATGGGAGACCATGTATATCTCAAAATTAAGCCCAGAGGGAGTTCCTTGAGAATGGGAGCTTGTGCTAAGATAGCATCCTGGTATTGTGGACCCTTTGAGGTTCTAGAAAGAGTGGGACCTGTAGCCTATCAGCTAGCACTTCCTCCCACCGTAAAGGCACATAATGTTTTTCATGTTTCATTATTAAAGAAATATGTACATGATGCTAATCATATAACTGATTGGTCTGTGATCCAGGTGGAACCAGAGGAATAATTTATACCAGAACCCCAATGCATACTGGACAGAAAGGAAACCCCGCTCCGGAACAGAACCATTGCACAGGTCAAGGTGCAGTGGAAACATTTTGGCCTAGGTGAGGCTATATGGGAAATGGAGGATGCCATGAGACAGGCATATCCGATTTCGTTTACTTCTGTACATGCAATTCATGTTAGTAGATAAGAACATCAAGGACGATGCTCCTCTTAAGGGGGAGGGAATTGTAACACCCTATTTCCCCCAGCTTGTAAATATAACTGGACTGGCCAAGAACTATGGAAAACTCATAAATGTGAATATGCGATGTAAATGGACCTTGAGGAAAAAGGTCAATGAATGTGAATAACATTTTGAATTTATTGCAGGACTGTTGAGAGGGGATGTGCAAAAAAAAGAGACCACGATGGCGGTGGAAGGCACCTGGAAAGTTGGCATTAACTTCCACCGAGAATTAACACCGTATTTGGACTCCACTGGCCCGGAGAACCAAAAGTGGCTCGCTGGCCCTGAATTTAATGTCTCGTAGGCTGGTAGGTGGATGGCTTGATGAGGGATGGGGAGGTGAACCTCCTATCCGTAGATCCATCATGACTGACTAGCGCGAGGGTAATCACGCCACACGCAACCTCACAAGAGGATAAGGCATGGGGTAGAAGAGATTTGGGGGGGGCAGACGTGAGGGGAACTCTGGCATTAGGCAGAGTGAGTGATAGCAGAGAGGAAGGATTGCAACCTTCACTATTGGTCACTGGCAGACAGAGAGATGCAGTCTCACAACATCGTGGTCTCAGCTCGGGCGTGGCCAGTGGTAAATACATTTTGAGTCGCTACGCCTACGGTTGGGTGGAAACGAGCACCCCTCTCAGTAGTTGCACTCACTTCTTGTGTTATTTCTGATAAGTGTTTTACATATTGCATATTGAAATTCATATACTGACATATATGCTAGTAGAACTGTGAAATTGTGAACAATTTTAGTGTAAGAATGTATGTGCAGTGTTTTGATAAGAAATAATAGATATATGCTTATAACAGAGGAAACCAAGCATGACTTATGTTGATAAATGAATCTAATTATGCCTAAGTTGAACCAAGTTAGGCTTCCAGTCCATCCTCGGGAATTTGTTTCCCCTTATCTATCTCCCAGAATGCCCCGGAATATATCTCTTCACAGATATTTTCCTCCTTGGAAAGGTTTACCAAGAGCCTGGAAAAGGGACTTGAAGTGCAAGTCTTAACAACCTTGTACGAGGAGGAACGACCCTCTTAAAATCCTAAAGTGGTAGCGTAGGGATAAGTATCGATTGACAGACGAGAATCCGTCGGAGGAACCATGGTCGTTCACGACTGTTAGATTGACGAAAGAAACAAGGGCGTTACATACCTTGCCCCTTTTCCCCTATCTTCATGAACAGTGAGGAAATCGGGATCGTAGACCCCCAAGGTCCAGGAGAACATCTGGACCATTGATTTTTCCACATCCATAAAGTAGTGCGAGAGTGTGCGACGTGGGATAGACCTGAACCGTTAGATCCTAGCTAGAAAAACTCGATAGCTGTTGGATCTGTTTAGAGATGCATGAGGGTTAAGCCCTCATGAACAGGAGGTTGAAAGTCCCGATGAGAGGTGTGGCCATCAGGATACGACACTCGTGAAGTTGGGAGTCACGATGAAATGAGGTCGGGGATTTTCATAGTGAAAATATCGAAACCAATTTGATCCGTCCATCTTAGGAGGACACATGGGCAAGATCGGCAGCCCGTTGACATTTCGGGGATCGAAGTAACAATTTGTCAGAGTATTTCGGCAACAAAAACTCCAAAATCACGAGAAGCAATCAGGACCGTCCATCTTAAGAGGATGCGTGGCGACAATCAGAGCATGTGGGAAAAGTCCCGAAAGGAAAGTCATCCATCGGGAAATCAGGAATCCCATGGACAAGAAGCCCATACACTTCGGAATTCCGAAGCCTGGAATCCCGAAAAAGTGAAAGGCATCCATTGTAGGGCCAGCTGTCATTATATCGGCATATCGGGATTTGGCGGATTGCGAATCCTAAGGATGAGGGCGTCTCAGCATTGGAAAGTCCAAAAACCCGACAGAGGATAAGGCTGCGGTCTTGCGAGATAGTGGTCATGTGGGCCAGGGGTTTAGCCAGGAGGGCTAATACGTAAGAGACCACATCAACGAATTGGCTCATCGGAGATCGGGGATTCAAGAGAACAGGGAACTCTTGACATCGGGAATCATGAAACTCCAAAACCTAAAAGTATATGCACTTCTCGTTGTGGAAAGAGTAGCAGTCGTATGCAAGGGCCGTGACAGGGAATCCAATGAGCCGCTTTGGCCCATGAACTGATTGAACGACCTTGTGAGCGGACATGCTTGGGAGTGAAACTACATCGCTTCCCATGTCAGAATTCAAGGATTTGAATGATGAAGAGTCTTGGAGTTGTTGCACTCTGAACTCCCAAGTACCGAAACCCCGAAAGGATCCATGCCGTTAGATTGAGGGAGGCTTACGATCGTCGATCTCCCTTTGGAGGGAACTTTGGAGACCTCAAAAGTTTTGGGGATTTGAATGGGAAAGGTAGAAGTCACGTATCGCGATTCCCCGAATCACGAAAATCCATTAAGCCCTTGGCTGGCTTAAGCGAGTGGACACTGTATAGGGTCATGTGGACAAGACCCCGAGAGAGAAACTTGCCCCTCGCTAAACCTCGTAGGACTTCTGGGGTTCTGATTGTTGAGAAATCAATGAAAAAGCTTGATATGCATAGTGGGTATGTGACAAGGGTAATTCCCTCTATTGATGAAGTAGATCCATCCAAGCTAAGAATAGTTGAGATAAAGGAATAGGGGAGATTAGTCGAGCAAGCATAGAACAATTGACTAAAGTGAAAAAAAAAACTCTGGAATAATATTTTTTGAATCCCACCAGATTAATTACAATGACCTAGGATTTTATAAAGTGCACAACACAAGAGTTAAAACTTCAAGTTACTTCTATGATCTATGAAGGAGAATTATAAGTGGATAAAATGAAGTCATACAGGTTAGAGAAAACAATGGAAGTTTATTCACATTGGAGGGAATATCAAGATCAAATGCAGATGCAGAAAACTTCATGATTATCTTAGTTTTATAATTGACCCATTTTTCTCTTTCTCCTTTTGTTATTTTTAATTTGAATCGGAATGTGAAGATTCACATTCCAACTACCCTATACTTAGACTTCAATTTCAGAATATGAAGAGTCACATCTCAACTTCCCTCTACTTAGACTTTAGTTTTGCAATGTGAATAGTCTTTGGGAAATTATAAAATAGAGAAATGTGAAAGAGAAAGGGATTTTGATTTTGATTGTATCCAAACAATACTATTACTGTGTGGTGAATTGAATAAGAGACATCTATGGAAATTTTGGTATAAATGTGTATGAATGAGACTATTATTTTTATGCATATTTATTCTATGAATGTATGGATTGCAGTTTAATGAACCTTTTCTTAACTATTATTTTGTATGTTCATGTCTTCATGGTTTTCATTATGAGTACAACAATAGTGTATTAAGTTGGCGAATCAATTAATTGCATATTTCTTGCTACATTGTCATATTTATTTATTGTCTTTCTTTCATGAACTAATTATGTACTATCATCTTTTACTGTACTCATTAAAGTAGTTTTTCTCCTGATCAAGATAGTACAAAATAATTATGAATGCATCTTAAAATAGTGAATATCCATTTCAATTTAGTTTAGTATTCCCAAAATTTTAATTCATCTGAGACCATTATGCTCTCATATTCATATTGCAATACCCCAAGGTCAATCCCCTACTAAATTGTAACAATGTTTAATGATGTTATAGGTTGGTAAGCCAAGTGTTTATAAGCTGGGAGGATTATGTGTTTATTAGGTCAGAGAGCCTAGATGTTGAAGGCCAGGGAGCCTGATTTTGTATATGTAAATAATCACATCATTAATATAATTACATCATTGCATTTAGAACAACCACGAAGAAATATTTATGGGGGACTAAGCTCCACTAGCTAAGGAGAGGGAAGGGGCTAAGAGGCTAGGAAAAGGGATAAGATAGAGGGATTATCTCTAAGGGAATAATATTATATTATTATTTCCTAAATACTAAGGTTTGGGAAATAACTGAAGTTATCCTAAGTTCTTATGGGAAGGGGAATGAATGATAAGTGGAGCTCATGTAGCTTCATGAAGACATGTGTATGATTTGGGACATGCAGTTTTATGTGGGGAAATCCATAGTTATGGGGATTCTCTTCCATTCTTTCCATGCTCTCCACTCACACACGCATTGGGACTGAGCATTCATGCAACCAACCATTCATTCATCGTTGACCTCTGCAACCTCTAAAACCTGCAACCCATCAAGCTAACACGTTTTGTCTGTGAGGCACAACATGACTACGCGGTCCCTGAGCCATATCTCTCCCTATCCATATTGTTGTTGCTACCCACATTTTTAATTGGACTCGTGTGGCTTGTTGTCATTACCAGAGCCCCCACTCAATTTTGCTACTCTAGTTGCCCATTTGTCTTAGGATCTAGATAGAAGAAGTAGGTTGTTAGGCCTGTGGTTTTGAAGAGGCGGGTTGTCAGGACTATGGATTGAAGAAGAATATTTTTAGTCATGTGAGAAACTCTCTCCAGGTGAGATATATTGTTGGGGAAGTGATTTCTCCTAGAGGGAGTCTAGCAACAGCTATAGAGCTCTGATAATTCCTAATCCATCCTGTTATTGAAGCCTTGGAAGGGAGGTGGAGCAACAGATGGACTATGGAATAGTGAAGGTGCATATTCATGGGATGTGAAAGGCATGTGGGGAATGAGATTCTGTGAGCGATGGGTGTAAGTAGGCTCCTAGGAGGGAATCCTTATTGTTGCATTGTGCATCTTTCCGCAGTCTCGGCCAAGCCTAGGATTCCCTTTACCCTGAGTGGAGTTTAGTCCCAAATCGGGGGTGACCCACTGTTGATAGCTTGGAGCACCGTGGTCTAAGTCTGAGAGGTTCGTGGAAGGTCTTAACACAGTGTGACTTTCATAAAAATATAAGTACGATCTCTATATTTATTGTTTATGTTGTGTATTATGTACATGTCTTTATATTTATAAGAATTGCATGTGTTGTTGCATGTATGTTTTACTGTGATTTCTGTATTTAAGTTGTGTATTAGTATAATTCATATTAATTGTTTAAGTTTAAATGTATGATGTTCCACAAAGAGATATGTCTGCCATAGCCTAACAAGTCCATGCCTGGGTATGGACAGTTTTGATTATCATAACATAGTGAGCAGTTTTGTTTTGTATTTATTTCAAGTGACATTGCCCAGCAGAAGGCTGGGGTGCTACAAATTGGTATCAAAGATCAATTCCAGAAGTTTGGTGGTCGAGGACGCTACACATATTCAGATATTATTAGAGTGGCAACCATGCCCACATACTGGTCAGAAACACTATCCCAAATCAGATTGATTCTAATTGGGACTTTCCATTGGGCATTCTCCATTACCTACTTCATTGGCCAAATTTGGACCCGTTAACATAAGTGGTGATAGAAGGAGGGCCATATAACTAAACGAATGAAAAGAAAATCACAAATCCTACCTATTTTATTCTGTTGATAAACACAATTTTTCCAAGTGATTCCCATCAACTTCATTTTGAACATGTTTCACTTTCCTCATCCTATTATGTGAACACACTAGCTCAAATTTCCACTCAAAGAGGATTTATCCATTAAGAACCCTTATCTCTAGATCATCAAAGATTTACTCATGGAGAGATCCTAACCATCCTAAGAGAATATCATGATCGTGTGTTGACCCAACAATGGTTTAGAAAAAATGGTCAGACACCTATAGACTATTCAATATCCCAAATCAAATATGTCCCCATAGAGTTGATTCCTTCTTCGAAGACCCACATGTGTCATGAGAAAACCCAACCACCGAAACTCCCAAGTATTATATGTCCCAAGGCTTACAAGGAATTTCAAATTATTTTAATTTCAAGCTCAAAAGTTTCCTACTCATTTTTGGTTGTGGTGCACCATCATCTCCACCAAACTCTCCACCTCAAACTCCTAGGAGTGAACCTAAAGATGACTTTGAAAGAGAGCGTGGATCTGAAGTTTATCTGATTCAGAAGAAAATTTATAGCTAGTAATTTACAATCCATCATCCATGGTTGGAGCTAATGTGAACCAAAATCCTCCACCACATCAACCCTGGATAAATCTTGATGTTGCAACAGTGCCTGGGTTACTACATCACATGCCCAAGTACCCTAAGAAGTTTTTTCCCAAGTTTGACCCAAATAGGAAAGACTCTGCAAAAGATGATATAAAGAAATTCATGCTTGCGGTAAGACTTATGAATGTTAGGTATGAAGATGTTATCTGCAGATTGTTTCCTTATACTTTTTAAAATAAGGCCTTGACATGGTTCTTTTCTTTAGAATAAGCCTCTATCACTAGTTGGAGAATATTCAAGACAATTTTTCTTAAAAATTTTGGAGAAGACAAGACACCTACAACATTAGTCTTGGACCTCTCCAGAATCAAAATGGAGACTAAGGAGACAGTTAAATACTTTAACCAATGATTTATTAACTTGATGAAGAAAATCCCTCAAGCATCCAAACCAATTGAAGATGTTTCTATTGAATTATATACTTCATCCCTCCTTATTTCAATGGCCATGTTTGTTAAAAATGTTGAAAATACCACTCTTGATTCCAACTTTAATGAAGCCCTTAAAGTGGAGAAAAACATTATGGGTCTTAAAGGGAATCCTGGGGTTGAATCTTCGAAAGATAAGGAGAAATATAAAACCAAAACCATTGTTACCAAATCCCCTAAGGAAAAGAAATATTCTAGTTCCATGGATATGGAAACCCTTCAGAGAATTGTTAAGAAGCTCTCCAATGAATTTATTGATTTAAAGAAGAATAGTGGATAAGGCTATTCAAACACAAATATTTTTTTAAGATTCATCCTAAGAAAGATAAAAGTACTCCTCCAACTAACAAAATTGTCCCTTCTCCAATCGATGGGATTAATATGGAAGATATTGATCAAGCATTGAAAGCTTGGGAAATAGAGAATGTGACTGATATTAAGGATGACATAGAGGGGAGTCCTGAACAACAAGAACAACCTTAGGAATCTGAAGGAATGAAAGAACATCAAGTCAATTCCTTTTGGGATATTTCTTTTTGGGGAGAAGAAGATGTGGAGGAAGTACATATGTCCAAAAACACTGTAACCAATAGGAGTGCAAGAAAAACTACTTCCTTCGATACCCCTACTCCATTTGATCCTCCTACGGTTCCATCCCATACTAGGAAGACCACTGAAAATGCTCCCAAGAAATATGTTCCTTCTACTCTTGTATCTAAGTTAGAATATGATTTTTTGGATTACCTGAAGAGAACTAAGAAAAATATTTCTCTGTTTAAACTTATGAAACTTCGAAAGATTCAAAATAACTTCATCAAAACTCTGCAAGTCCATGCTTCCAATAACACCAGAGAAATTAATGCGGGATCAAAGAAGGAATTAAGTAAAATTGGCCCATCCAACAATAATGTAGCATCTAAAAGACAAGTAGTTGTGAATGCATCTCTAACTAGGAAAAGTTAAAGGTCCACTATCCCTCCCTTTCTCATTACTTTTTATATTTTCAACAAAAAATTTCATAATTACATGGTGGATTCAGGTGCTTCTTCAAATGTAATTCCTCTCAAGGTATGTGAAAAACTCAATGTCAAGCTAGAATAATCTAATATTCAAATAATATAGCTAGATAAGACTAGATTTAAAGTGATTGGATATTTGAAGAATGTTCTTATAAGGATGTCAACCAACCCTAAAATACATCATACTATTGACATCATTGTACTATACATACTTGATACTTATGGTATGCTTTTGAGAAGAGATTGGTCAGCCACACTTAATGGGTATTTCTCTATTGATTGGTCACATTTGTGGTTACCTTATAATGTAAACTTAATCAAATCATAATTGATAGAGAGAGATACATGAAACATATGGTGACTAATCTAAATGAACCAAATGAACCTATAATGTTTAATCAATCAATTTTGGGTAATTATTCTTTTGATACATTTTTGGGGAATTACACAACTAAAATCCCATCTCATGCGGAATAAAATACAAAATCTGAAATCCGTCATTGCACTTAAATTGTTAAGCCCCATTGTAATATAATAGATGGTACTAACCATGTAGTTTTATAGTGTAACATAGTGTCTAGAGTCAGATTTGAAGTTCTTGATAATTACACTAACCATAAGAAATCAGAAAATAACGAGAACTTTGAGTCCAAACATAATCTCAAGACAGATCCTAACATGTGGACTCTATTTCCAAATGGGTCAAAGTCTCTTGAAAGTGTAGGTGCTAGCTACATATTAAAATACCCTTATGATAATAAATTTATGATTGCATGTAGGCTTGAGATGCAATGCAAAAATAATATTGTTGAATATGAAACTCTACTGCAAGGATTGAAAAAAACAATAGACTTAGGAGAAAATAAGATCAATTTATTTAGTGATTATGGAATGGTCATAAGGTGGGTTAGAAACATCATACATTGTCTCTCAAGTCACCTAAAACATTACCAGCAAGAGGTATGGGAACCGATCCCTGATAACATAACCAATTGGATGGTTTTTGATGATGATCAGTAGATTATAAGATTTCTACACATGGAAGATATCTTCAAAGACTCTATAATTTATGAAGGTCAACATGATCTAGAGATGAATGTAGATGTTCTTGATCCAACAAGCCAAAAAATAGAGCAAAACAACATTGTCCTGATTAACAATATCCCCAAGAATGTGGTCATATTGGAGAAGCTTTACAACCTTCATGATAAGTTCAAGAAGGTAACAAAATGAAAAACCAATAGTTCATTAATGTAGTTTAAAGTGGTAAATCTGGGAACAAGCACCACACTTCAAAATATCAACCTAGGAAAGAATTGTTCCTCTGATGAAAGATAGGCCTTCATCAAACTGTTTAAAGAATACAAAGACATATTTTCTTGGACATATGATGATCTAAATACTTACAACCTCAAGATCATTCAACATGTCATCCCCATGAAGCCACAAACGAAACTCTTTCAACAAAAGTTAAGGAAAATGCATCCAAGCTTAGAGCCACAAGTAAAATAAGAGTTGAAAAAACTATTGGTAGAAAGAACAATATTTTTGGTCAGGCATACTCAAAGGATTGGAAACCCTGTACCTGTAAGGAAGAAGAATGAGGATATAATACTTTGTGTCGATTTCATAAATTTTAATAAGGCTTCAAACAAAGATAACTATCCAATGCCACCCATGGAGCAGATATTACAATGTGTGTTTGGCTCTAAAATTCTCTCACTATTGGATGGTTTTTTTGGTTATAAACATAGGTTATAACCAGGTCCTAGTTTCTCAGAGTGGTCAATTGAAAACTACCTTTCAAACTAAATGGGAAACTTATTCTTACCGAAAAATTTCATTCGGATTGATAAATGCAAGGGAAAATTTTCCAAGACCCATGGTGGCATGAACATTACTTTCAGAGGCCTAATTGGAGATTGTGTAGTGGTGTACTTGGATGATGTTACTATTTTTTCCAAATACAAAAAAGATCATATAACCGATTTGAGGAAGATATTCAACAGATGTAGAAATTATGGTATATCACTTAATCCAAAAAAATATGTATTTGCAATTGATGAAAGAGGACTATTAGGGTTTGGTGTCTCCAAATATAGTATGATGATTGAACCTAAAAGGATTGAAGCCATTTCTAAAATTCCTCCTCCCCATAACAAGAAATCTATGCAATCATTTCTTGGAAAGATTAATTTTGTAACAATATTTGTCCCAAGCTTTGTTGAAACTATGAAACCCCTCCAGGACATGATAAAAAAGGACACTAAATTTAAGTGGTGACCCAGGGAAAAGGAATATTTTGATAGAATCAAAACAGAAATAACACAAACTCCTACATTTCTAAGTATTGATTTTATCCGAGATTTTATACTCTATATAATTTTCCTTATAAATTTCATTTACAGTTGTTTTGACGCAAAAGAATCATGAGGGAAAATAATTACCTATTTTTTGTATGATCTTAGGTTTGCAAGGAGAAAAATTGAATTATCCTGAAGTAGAAAACAAGATTATGTTGTCTTTAAAGATATGAACAATTTTAAGCCTTATTTGATCAAATCTAGGACTCAAGTAATTGTACCTTACCCTGCCATGGGAAATATTTTAGTGCAAAACTATTTGGGGGAAAAAAGAGAAAATTTGATAATGTCTCTACAAGAGTATGAACTTGAAATTAAGCCTACCAAAGTTTTTAAGGTTCAAGGGTTATAAAAACTGGTTGTTGAATCAACAGGTGATGAGACACAAGAACATGCACTCTATCAAGACCAAATATTGTTTGAAAGGGAAGTTTGTTATATCTCTGTTAATATTGACTAGTGGTATTATGAAATGAAGTAATACCTAACCCACAGGTTAGCTCCAACTTATATGGAACCCACAAAGATAGAGATCTCAAACTCAAGTCATCCCAGTACCATCTAACTCAAGGAATATTGTGCAGAAGGAATTATGATGGTATCTACTTGATATTCCTTGAAAAAGGAGATGTTGATAAAGTTCTAGATGAAATCCATGATGGTCTAGCTGGAGGACACTTTGGAGGTGACCCTACTTCTCATAAATTTATTAGAGATGGTAATTATTTTCCTACCATGTTCAAATACTTTCATGCATATGCATGGAAATGGAAAGAATGTCAAAAGTCAGCTGGGAAAGAAAAGAATCTTGCATTTCCCCTACAACCTATTATCATTTAATTCCCTTTCCAGCAATGGGCTTAGACGTGATAGGGGAAATCAACCCCAATTATTCTCAGTCATACAAATGCATCCTTACTGCAATGGATTATTTCACCAGATGGACGGACACAATTCCTCTCAAATTCATCAATGAAAATAAGGTGATAGCATTCCTTGATTCTTTTATTATTGTTGAAATATTGTAACTGTGAATAATATTCTAAATATAATTGAGTTATTATTATATATATCAATCCCCTTTTGTGGATTGATCATGTCAAGACTTATGTATGACCAAATCCCCTATTGTGGATTGGTAAAACCATGTTTATATGGTGCTAATTGAGAAGTCGGCCCCTAGGTCTAATTAAAGTGGTTTTAACCACTAGTTGTAGAAGTCGACCCTGCTTGGTGAAAAGACACAACCCTAGTGCCTATTAGTTAGTATAAATAAGAGAGGATGATGCCTCATTCTCTCACTCACTCAGCCACTCATATAGTCAGCAATTTTTGGAGATATTTGTAGTTTCCAGAAGGAGATTCACATGCTCAGTATTGGTTATTCTTGGTGGTGTTGTCTTTTATCTTGGCATTGTATTGGAAATATATATTAAGGAAGTTTTTGTTGGGTTTTCTCCTCCATGAGGGTTTCCCAGGATAAAATGTTGTGTACCTTGTGATTGTGTTTCTCTCAGTGATCTTCCTTATCTTATTATTTTCTAGTAATGAAAAGAACTTAATATAATCTCTAAATTTAACATGGTACCAGAGCGAAACTGAGTAGATAACCTTTCACTAGGTAACCAAAAACATCATTGCTGTCGTACAAGAAAATTAGGCCCTTTTGTTGGAAGGTAATTTCAGCCTAAAAATCATCTAGGGAAGTGCAAACTAGCCTAGCGAACTCATTGGTAGCTTGAGCAGACCTTTTTAGTGGTCAGAGCCTCTGAAAAGTGATACCCTAGTTTTGGCTTGCACTAGAAAACCAAGAAACTAGAACTAGTACTAGAAGTGTCAGTCCATATTTGAATAGGTTTAGTTTCAAGGGGTAAATTTTGTATTTTCTAAAAATAGACCGCACTAGCCTACTCACCTCAGCCCATCGCATCTAGTCCCTAGATCAGAATTCCAAAATTTGAAAGTTGAAAAATTAGGGTTTCCTCATAAAACGTTAGGTTGCAGTTACAGTGGTAGTACCAGTTGCAGTTGCAGTACCAGTTATAGATACAATTACATTATTAGTTTAAGTTACAGTGCTAGTTTCTTCATGCCAGTTGCAATTCTAGTTCCTTCATGCCAAATGTAGTACCACTTGCAATGAAAGTTCTTGTGAAGTGTTGGGATTGTTTTTTTATTGTCCTAGTACACCTTAACCTAGAAATATATTGTCAGATGTGTGTACTTACATATGTTTAAAATGTATTATTATTCTAAAGGGTACTTGTATGAGAATGTATCTTTTAACAATCATAGATCTGGAAGGATCTCAGATCCAACACATTTAGAGGAATGATGCATACCAGGTTTGATTATATTGATACGCATCTATTTGTTATGACATCATTATGAACATATAGGTTTTATGTTGAAGTGATGACCATCATACTACCCTTGGTCAAAATTAAAGTCAAGGTATTAGAATGAGATTAGATTTTATTATCTAACTTATATTTATGTCAAGATAGCATAGTGTCTTAGTACGGAGGATAGGTTGAAGACAACACTTGTCATCTTGAGTGAAGGAGACTTGGAAAAAAAGAAACACACTCATTCTTGAGGATAAGACTCTAGGTTCCAATTTTGATCGATTAAGTTAATAATATTCAAAGTTGCACATGAAAAGTTTGATAACTACCTCATTACAATTAAACACTATAGTTGAGGTAGTAGTATTTGAAAATTATTATACTTGGTAGCATTTGAGCATATTGATATAAATGCTTATTGTAATAATTTACTAGATACAACTGACATCTCCTCTAGGAGAAACTTCTTGTTTTGGTTCTAGGTTACCATGGAGGAATGTTTGATCACAACACTAGAAGAGTGTTTCTTTCATTTCATATTGTTTTTCTTACTTTTTATCTTTGTTTCAGACATGTCACAAGTAATATCTCTAAAAGGAGATATTGTGATGATTTTTGGTGCTATTTTTTTATTACTATTATCAAAAGAGTATTATTCTTGCTTGTTGTTGACCTATTTTAGGTCACAGGTGATAACCCTGAGGAAGCTATAATGACAGTTGCAAGAGGAAACATACTAGATGAGACATGGAGAAAACTATCCAAGTTGTATACATAATCGTATACATTCATGTACCAAAGAAGATGAATAAGAAAATACTTTTGAGATACAAAGTATATCATATGGAGGTTAATTGTAAGGAGAAGAAAGATCCAAATATGACCGAACATTAGAACACAATTCATAGTAGAATTGGTCAAAGGATAATGAAGCCACCTTGACAGGAAGCATAATTCACTTGAAGTATGACTCAACTTTTTATATTAATACTTGGTATTCAACACCAAGTATATCTTGTAGAGACTAATAAGTCCTTGTAGACTCAAAAGAAATTGAGAATAGAGTGAGCCTGATCTAAGAGAGGATTAGATGGGGAAAAGAGACATCTTTCAGGACTCCCAGACAGATGCCAAGAGTTGAGAAGACTAGATCATAGATTCAGAGACCTCTAGGAGACATGAAATCTCATGGGAAGATTCCCTTGTTTTAGTGACAGACAAGGAAGCCAGTCGAAAGGAATAGGATATGGATTTTTCCATGAGACTAGAAGGGAAATTAGTGTTGACTTCCAATATTGATCTAACAGATAAAGCATGTTGCAGATAAAATATGTGCAAAGATTATTTGTGTTCAAAGTATTCTCCCAGCAAGAGGGAGAAGACTATGATGAGACACTTACTCCAGTAATTGAAGAAATAGTTCCATTATTTGTGAAGACAACCAGAACAACCATGATTCATATACAGTATGAGATGCAGGGGGAGAAATCCCCATATTTAAAATTGAGTGGTAGTTGGTGTTCTACATTAGTTGAGCCATGGAGACATGACTACAATAGCAGATAGAGTTACGTCCATGAAAGAAGAAGATATATTTTCAGTATCATTCATTGAGCCACTCTTAGATTCAGATGAAGTTGTTACTATGATAGAGTAGAGAAGCTACTCCCAGAGTTCAACAACTACAGTGATTCTCAACTTCATAGAAGCTACAGGTGCAGAGTCTCAGTTCCAGAAGGAATAGTTGTAGAAAGAGTATAGGACATACTCTCAGACAGTGAGACAGATAGTGCTTTGCAGAAAGCACATAGAGATAGCACGTGATTGTATATATTAAGTTGCAGATAAGCAAGTGTACCAGGTCGATACAATGATATTTGAAAATTTGGTTTTAAAGTACAAGACAAGAAGAATCATGTCTAAAAGTTGAAGAAAGCTCCAAGATCTTGGTATGGGAGAATTGATAGTTTTCTGATGAGCCTGGGATTTACCAAGAGTAAATTTGATCCCAATACTTACTTTAATATTGTGGATGATGGACCAACTATATTGTTTCTATGTGTGGATAACATATTCTTGACAGGCGAAGAAAATCTCATCACAGATTGCAAGATGAAGCTTGTTGCATAATTTGAGATGAAAGACCTATGTTTGATGCATTATTTCTTAGGTATTGAAGTTTGGAAGAACCCAGAAAAGATCTTCCTTAACCAAGGGAATTATGTAGTGGAAATACTAAAGAGGTTTGATATGTTGGAATATAAATCCATGAACACACCCATAGAAACAAAGTTGAATAACCTAGTTGATACTTTGTGAGAATTGGTTGATGTTGCTCTGTACAGATAGATTATTGGTTCGTTGATGTATCTGACAAATACCAAGCTAGATATATGTTTTTTTGTGAACACCTTTAGTCAATATCTGGTAGAGCCCAGACATGTTCAACTTGTAGCTACAAAACATGTGATGAGATACCTTCAAGGTACGTTGGAATATGGTCTCTGTTATTCTAGAGATCATGACTTTAGACTGGTTGGTTATACTAATTCATATTGGGATGGAAGTGTTTCTATTAGAAAGAGAAATTTATGATGTTGTTTCAGTCCGGGGTCATCCATGACTTCATGGAAGAGCAGGAAGCAATCCAGTATTTATCTCAACAGGGTAGAAGAGAAATACATTGCAACATGTTCTACCAGTTGTGAAGCCATATGGCTTCAGAAGTTGTTGAAGGGTCTATTTGATCTGGAGATGGAAGCCATCATGATTCTATGTGATAACCATAGTTGCATAAATATGATGGAGAACCCTGTGTTCCATGATAAGTCAAAACACATATAAATCGTGTATCACTATATTTATGATATGGTGCAGAGAGGAGTTGTAAAGATACAATATGTTTGCATATATGAGGAGGTTGTATATGTGTCGACCAAGCCTCTGTCTCATGTAAAGTTAAAATACTTTCAAGAAAAGATTGGTACAGTATGAAAGGACCTCCCTCAAAAGGGGCAGTGATGATCCAGGTGGATATCAGTGGCCACCCACCTTTTTCGACTGGCTCAAAACAATTTTTTGTCAATGTTGGCAATTTACTATTTTTAGCAGTTTTTAACTTCCGGGGCCATTTTGAGGGCCCAAATGAATGTTTTTAGAGATAGAGGTTCTCAATGATAGTAAAAGGAATGATTTATCCCCCAAAATCAATCTCCTTGACAATACCTTTCCAATGAGCTATCACACACCTAAAACAGAGATCGTATGCAAAAGTTACGACCCCGGGAAGTTGATGTATTCACTTACCCAAACGGGGCCCACATGACTTTTGGCGCTTCATCTCCTAGGGTTATGTTTTTGGATGTCTAGGGTTTTGGGCATTCCTGCTTATTGTAAAAATGGATTCAGAACCTCATTGTAATCATCTTCTTACGAATGCGAGTAGTCGTCACATCTCTTCTCAAAGATAAGATGCCACCATTCTAGCAAGTCTTTCACTCTGTATTTTTACAGTCTCTGTACATTTCTTTCATTAATACAAATCATGTATTACTGTATCTATGTGTTTATGGTTGCATCTTTGATATATTTCTTTTATATTATTGGATATACGCGATATCTCTATGCATTTATTTATTATATCTCTGCTCTCATTTTGTGTCGAAAATAATCTGGATCAGTGGTATCATAGCAGGCTGCTCTTGATCATTTTTTCAATGCATGTCCCTGACGAGGTCTGAGTATAGAAAGTTGGGTCTTGAGCTTGTCTCTCTTGAAGACAATCACTCTCACACACCCAAGAAACCCTCAATGGCAGAAGAAAAGAAAAATGACAGAGCAGACGATCCTATCAATATGTTGCTTGAGCAAGCTCTCACGCGACAGAGGGACGAAATGATGGAGAATTTTTACCACATCCTTAAACACTTGCCGATAGCATCAGGCGCATCTTGATCAAGCGGCCACTTTGGAGGCACCTCACCTTTCAAGGTACAAGTTAATTTTGATATTCCTATATTTGAAGGACAGATAGATGCAAAGACCCTAGAAAAATGGTTAACTCTGCTAGAAGGTTATTTCTCTATTCACAATTTTTTTGACAAAGAAAATATCACCTTCACACTCCTTAAAGTTCTCCCTCATGTCAAACATTGGTGGGAAACTTACTGGGAGAAAAGTTCCACAGAGGAGTTTGGAATATATGGGGCCGATCCCACTTGGGATTTTTTTGTGGATTCGGTAAAAGAACAATATTACCCTGTTGGCAACTATGAGGACCAGTACATGAGATGGACCACATTACGGCAAGAAAGGGGTGAAGCAGTTCCAGAGTTCACCAATACCTTCCATACCTTGCACACCAAGATGGGTATCAAAGACTCCGAGTGACATTTGGTTCTGAAATACCATGGGGCTCTACACAGATACATCCAGACTGAAATGGATTTTCTGGATATCTCATCACTCGGTGTTTCTTAGCGATATGCTGCTAAAATTGAGCAAAAATTTAAGCACCAGAACAAACGAGAATTCGGGTCTGTAAATACGCAAAAACCAAAGTATGACAAAGACATCCCTAACAAAAAGTCTCCCGAAAACTAGTCCAAGACATAGGAAAAGAAGGGTCACGGGAAGACAAAGAAGGACACTGAAAAATGGTGCGAGTTCCACAAAATCCCCTGGCACAACACTGATGAATGTCGCTCAAAACATTCATTGGTGGCCGAGATCAAAGACAAAGAGCCGAACCCTGATTCAGAATTTGATTCTAAAAATAATTGTAAAGGACAGATCATTGACGTAGACCCCAGTGCTATTGTCATGACTGCAACAATTCAACCAGAAGAACCAACATATTTTGAAGAGGGGGAGCACCTTTTTCATTCATAGATGTGGGTGAAGGGGACCCCGATGCATTTTATTATTGATAGCGGAAGCCAAAAGAACCTCATCTCATCATAGGTCATCAAATAGTTGGGATTGTCGACAACACCACACCCACAACCATACAACATCGGGTGGCTTCGCCAAGGATGAGATCTTTGTGTCAGCCAACAATGTCGATTGTCATACGACATCCAACCCTTCAAGGATGAGGTATTATGTGATGTTGCCCCATTGGATGTCTGTGATGTTCTCTTGGGCCAACCATATATGTGGAAGCTCCATGTTGTTTATGAGTCTCAACCCCGCAATGTCATTGTTTCTCTAGGGGGTCATCTCTACAGAATACCAGAGGTAGTTCCAACTACTGTTCCACCTAAAAAGTGCTGCAAGGTAGTATCTCATAGTGCAAAATTTAGCTTCTTCACAATCTATTCAAAAGGAAATTATAAGGACACTACAACCACTATAGCCTCGCCCCAAGAACCTTTTATCAGACAGAAGAAAGTCGAGAAGGTTGCAACAAAGTAGCCCAACTTGTTGAATGGCCTTAGCCTCAACAGGTTCGTGACAAACTTCCACAAACTGAGCAGCACGACGTCTCCAACAAGGCAAGCAACTCACCAAGATGCAGATTCAGCAAACACTTTTCCCTCTCCCTAGGGAACTCAATGCAATGGATACCATTGCTTCCTAAGGAAGGAGGATTGAACCAGGTGGATATCGGTGGCCACCCACCTTTTCCGACTGGCTCAAAATAGTTTTCTATCAATTTTGGCAGTTTACTATTTTTAGCAGTTTTTAACCTCCGGGGCCATTTTGAGGGCCCAATTGAAGGTTTTTTGAGATTGATCCCCCAAAATGAATCTCCTCAACAATACCTTTCCAACAAGCTATCACACGCCTAAAACAAAAATCGTATGAAAAAGTTATGACCCCGAGAAGTTGATGTACTCACTTACCCAAACGGGGCCCACATGACTTTTGGCGCTTCATCTCCTAGGGTTAGGTTTTTGGATGTCTAGGGTTTTTGGCATTCCTGCTTATTGTAAAAAGGCCTTCAAAGCCTCATTGTAATAATCTTCTTGTGAATACGAGTAGTCGTCACATCTCTTCTCATAGATAAGATGCCACCATTCTAGCGAGTCTTTCACTTTGTATTTTTACAGTCTCTGTACATTTATTTCATTAATAGAAATCCTGTATTACTGTATCTCTGTCTTTATGGTTGTATCTCTGATATATTTCTGTTATATTATTGGATATATGCAATATCTCTATGCATTTATTTATTATATCTCCGCTCTCATTTTGTGCTGAAAATAATCTAGATCAAGTGATGTTGATGATACTATGTTATCCTGATCAACAATAGGTAGCTCCATTAGGATTTCATATCCTATGGGATTGATCATCCCTGGGAAAATCCCAAAGGTACGGTAAGGAAGGTATGTCAGAGTACTTGTGCATTTATATGCTAGTTGTGGTCAGTAGCGGTAACTCCGTAAAGATTTTATATCCTAGGGAATATTTGTATTCTTGGGAAGATCTCGAAGGTCCAGTAAGGACAGTTTGTCAGACTACCATGTGGTAGATCCATTAGTATTTTACATCTTAGGAAATATTATGATTCCTGGGTAGATCCCGAAGGTTCAGTAAGGACAGTCTATCAAAGTACCAAAAAATGTTGCTGTTGCACCTGCCTCATTATGTTGATATATGATGATGTTGTTGTCTCAACCTCATGTTGATGATGTTGTTATATCAGCCTTGTGTTTATTATTTTATTATCTCAACCTCATGTTGATGATGTTGTTATCTCAACCTCATTTTGATGATGTTGGTATCTCAACCTCATGTTGATGATGTTGTTGTCTCAACCTAGTATTGATGATGTTGTATCATCCTTGTGTTGTTTTTGATGATGTTGCTTCAGCCTCGTGTTGTTGTTGTTGATGTTGCTCCATCCTCATGATGTTGATTATGTTGTATCATCCTAGTGTTGTTGATGTTGTTGTTATAGATTTATGCTAACTGATGTTGAGGCAGATGATGATGATGATGTTATTCCAATTCCATGCTATGAATGATGAAGATGATGATGATGATATTCCATCTCCATGATGTGAATGATGATGATGATACTATTCCAGCTCCATATTGTGAATGATGATGATGATGCTATTCCAGCTCCATGATGTGAATGACGAAGATGATACTATTCCAACTCCATGTTGTGAACAATGATGTTATTGATGATGAGAAAAACTTTTGATGATTTATAGATGTGTCATTCATTGTTCTAGATGTTAATGATGTTTCTTCCCTCTCTCTCTCTCCCGATGATGGTGTACTGTAGAATACCCTTCTTGTTAAGGGGGAGTGTTGAAATAATATAACTACGAAGAATATTCTAAATATAATTGAGTTATTATTATATAGATCAATCCCCTTTTGGATTGATCATGTTGGGACTTATGTATGACCAAATCCCCTAGTGTGGATTGGTCAAACCATGTTTATATGGTTCTAATTGAGAAGTTGGCTCCTAGGGATAATTCAAGTGGTTTTGTTGGCCCTTGACCAATTTTTGAGGAAATATTGGTCATGCTTGATCACTTTTGGGAATTCGACAGGATGGTCAAAGATGGAGCGCCCAGGTGTAGTGGAGATCATGGGATCTCACTCACTTTGTAGTCTTGTGGACCCAACAAAGGGTTTTAGGGTTTATGTAACGGGTTATGGGATGTCATCCCATGGGTTTACCCATACTTAGGCCTTTCTGTAAATGTATAAATAAGTAGCTAAGTGGTGTAAGTAGCTATGTGCTAAGTAGAATCTTAGTGCAAGCAATGTAAGAAGAAAATCGATAAGGATTGATTGGCTATGTGCATAGTATGTTGGCTTAGTGCAAGAGGTTGAAAGTTTCTTTGTGCAGAAAAATGGTGTAAAGAAGGCTTTGTGCTAGTAAGGAGTTGGCTATGTGCCTTGACCTGATTTTGGGAAGGAGGATCTAACGCACTATGCGCAGATATCCTGTCCTCAACGGAGTTGGCTCTGTGGATTTGTGCATAGGAGTAGATGAATGTAAGAATATTGAAGAATAATAAAGAATAATAATAATTTGGTGGGTGTATCCCCACACTGGGGTGAACCACATATATCCTATGTCTTGATGTGCTTTGTGTGATGTTGTTTATGTGTTTATCTGCTTAGTGTTGTTGTTATAATGTATGATGAATGGATCTAATGTTGTTGCTTAGTGATTAAAGATGAATGAATGCTAGATATGAGCTAATGATATGTGCTAAGTGAATGAAAGTACTTGATATTTATGGTTACTGCGGTGATCTGTAATAAGGGTTTTATCTGTGATGTGAATGAGATTCAAGAACTATTTCATATTGTTGTTTAAGTGCCATGTTAAGAATTGTAATCACAGATCTATGTCCCAACTTGTTTGTAGACACTTGAGTCCTGCAACCCCACCTGCCTCTACCTTGGGTGAGACTTCATCTGCCTCACAGGTGTTGCTAAAAGGGCAGTAGTTAGGGTTTTTTTGGTGCACTGTTGAAGCGTTGAACCCTGGGTCTACCCCTGTGCCAACAAATGGTTATGTTGTCAGGCCTAAAACTGTGATTGTTGGGAATTGAAGAAAACATAAATCTTTGTGCATTTATCTATTGCTGTAGTGCGCAATATTCTACTTGAATTGTGAAGCTCTGTGCTAAGAAAGAAACCGGATCTGAAAGAAAGAGGTAAGATCTTAAAGCTTTGTGCTCTGGTAAAGGTAAGATAAGTGGAAATTTTTTCTTCGAAAGTATGAATCTAGGTATGTTTGATAGATTTTGTCCTAGCCTGAATGTTAGGGAACAGCTAGAAGAAAGAGTTGATCTGAATAAATTTGATAGAAATAGAGAAAAATATGTCATTCCTATGCATAGAAAGAATTGTTGGACTAATAAGTGGATGCAGGAACCTAGAAAGAATTTTTGGAGATTGCAGGTCCAACACTGTGATCCCAGTGCACAGTACAGGAGAGGTTGGGGATCATTTAAAAGAAAGAGAGGATTGACACTGTGTTATAATTGCAGAATATTGATACATCTTGTTAAGGAATGCCCTGGTATAGGTCCTATTTGTAATATCCCTCGATTGAACCCAATTGTAAATGTAATATAAAAATACTTAAGCTGGTGAGCTGTTTTGACCTCATTTGATAATGCACATCATGTAGAATAGTGTGCGCATGAATTGTGCAATAAAATGATGTAATATGCACATCGCAAGATATTGCATGCAGTAACTAAAGTGAACGCAACCTTGAGGACAACGTATACCACGCGCAGTAACTAAAGTGCGTGCAATATTAAGGTCAACAAACTTTTATGTATATGATATGCATTATAGGCTAGTGAGACAGTATTATAAGCCAGAATGCATATGTTTTGGTATTAGGCTGGAACACCTAGATGTCAAGGGCCAATGAGCCTACTTTGTACATGACTCATGATTAATATAAAATACATAACTGCGCACAAACTGACCACGATAAAAGAGATGGGGAACTGAACTTCACCAGTTAGGGAAAGAGAGGGCCAAAAGTCAAGGGAACATTATATTAATATTTCCTAAAACATAAAGTATGGATAATTATTTTATCCTAAGTTCTAAAGTTGGGGACAAGTGGACAAAAGTAACTTCCGATATGACAAGTGTCAAGTTGGGGACATGCATTCATATCATGGAGGAACTTAGCTCATTGAGATTTTGGAGGGATACCTTACCACCAGTCGGAGGACCATCATTATCACCATCACTTTTCATGAAGAGTTCGCAGTGATTCTTGTACACACTCAGTTATCCAGTCAATGATTCCATGACCATTTCACTCATACATTCCGTTATCCTTGAGACAACCATTTCACCATTCTGGAGCCTGTTTCCACACCCTTTTTGGTTGGTGTACCTGGTTAGATTGGAGCAGGATTGAAGAAGAGGGTTGTCAGGCCTGTGAGTAGTTCTTTGAGTGAGAGAATTGTTGGGGATTGATTCCAAAATGTGCTAAACTGTAGCTACAGTGATCTGAGACTTTCGATCTGGTCTATTGCTGAAGCCCTGGAAGGGAAGTGGGCAGCCAAGGGACTGTTGAGAGGAGAAGGGGCACACTTCCTTGGGTTGGACAGGCATGTGGGGAATGAGAGGTTGTAATCTGTTAGTTGAGTGAGCACCTGAGATGGATTCTTTCATGTTGTCCATGAGCCTTAGCCTGAATAGGAAACCTTTACCCTGAGTGGAGTTCAGTCCTAGCTCGGGGGTGACTCACTGTTGAGAGTGATGAACAATGTAGTCTATGGCTAGGAGGTTCGTGGATGGTCTGTAAGAAGTTGGTGACAGTCTTTCTAAGATAAGTACCAATTGTATGATAAATTGATATGTTGTTTTTTTATTTACATGCCTATGTTACGATTTTATCATATATGTGATTATGATTCCTTGTGTGCTTATGGGTAATTTCCAGTAAACGATGCATATCTGTAGTTACTGTTATTTCAATATAAAAGTCGTATGTTATAGGAAGTAATTTTTTGTTTATGTTTAGATGTAAAGCTTCCACGAGCGTGTTGTATGCATATGTTTTAGTTGCATGTAGTTTAAAGAGTAAATTTATGTGGCATTGCTTGGTTGACTACTGGGTATGCTACTGTATGTTCCATAGTATGGGAATGAAAGTGATCCCTAGTGTAGCATGGCCCGACCTGATGGCTGGGAATGTTACCGACTGGTGTCAGAGCATGAGTGGTTTCTCTAGAGTGGCGTACCCCAGCTTGAGGTTGGTTGAGGGAATTGTCATAGAATGGTATCAGAGCTTCAGTTCAACACTGAGCTTGGATGGGCCAGAGGGGTGCAATTGAAGTGAATATTCACAAAAAAGTAACTTCGAAGTGACTAGAATTGGAGTCACGGAGTGTCCGTGGAAAAGGTTGGTGTACTGGCGCACGTTGTAAATTTGGCACCACACGGGAAAACATTGGCATGCCAGTGTGTGTGGTAAATTGTGGCATCGCGAGGAAGATTATTATGTGTAGATGCACGCACTAAAATTATCCTTGCGTGGTAAGCACACACAAAGTAAGGTGCACATGGGGTGCACAAGTATTTCTTAACGTAGAGGAGTTTGTTAGTACATGCATATGTATGAGTATAAGTTGTTTCGCGATGGTGTATTTAGTAGTGTGCGTAGATATTTGAGCGCTATGGAATATGTTAAACTTGACATGGTGCATGCATAGGACGAAAATGCATGTAGAATATCGGTGTGTGGTATCAAAACTGTGCACAATGGGTTTTGGTGCACAACACCAGAGTAGTGCACGTAAGTAGTTGGTACGATGAAGAAGAAATGCACCGTAGATTTAGGTGCATGGAGAAGCGTTTTACCTTGTAATATTTCTATGCACAATAAATATAAATGAACAGGTCAAGTTAATGCACACAAAGTCTCTTGGAAGGCAATGAGTCTGAGTTTAAAATGCATAATAAAAAAAGAAAAAGAAACACATAACCGCATTGAAGCAGTAATTAAAAATAATTCTGAGTTTTAATTTCCTCTGATTTAGACAGATGAAAATAAAATATAAGATTACAAGAAAAACTTGTTATAAAAGAAAACAAGATTCATAACACCACCAGATAGAAATTGTAATACAACAGTCTAAAATCTGTTTCTGTATTTATATAATCGTATTAATCACAAAATTACAAAAGGGTGATGACAACAGTTAGCCTGTTGTATAAATTGTCGTTTGAAGAACATGCCTATCATCTCTTGTACTCTTTATCTTCGTTACTGGATGTTAAAAATTCACTGAGACATGCTTATCTTAGTTCAAGACTTACTTCAGCTTAGCGATCTTTGCCTTTAAATAAGAGTCTAACCAGACCGATTGATTTTCTCCAACACTTTCGGCCACTTCAGTTGTAGATTCCTCCTTCTTATGCCACTTACTCCTTTTCTTCTTAGCGGATGGCCTGTTGATGACTAAATCCTTTATAGTGGGATTCAGCCTGATTTCCAATCACGAGTCTATAACCAACTTTGCGTGGAACTTAGTTGCTAGAATGTGTGCAAGGACCCTTTCCTCCTTATTTGCAGGAAAGCCTAGCATGTTGCTCAAATAACTAGTCTCACTCAACTTATCCTTGTCCATGTATCGCAGGTTGGGGATACCGAAATGTGTCTTTACAGAGAGAAGGAAGTCAAGCAGTTTGGAGATTACTTCGGTTATGGATACGCAGATATATTCATACTTGGGGAGTGGTAATTATAGAACTTCATTTATGAAGCACAGACAGATTATGTACAAGAGCATTGGGTTTCCATTATTGGCCAATCCATTTCAAATGATTAGATTTTGAGTTCGTTACATGGCGGCGTTCAACTGACATCACATGGTTTCCTGTAAATGATGCATATCTGTAGTTACTATTATTTCAATATAAAAGTTGTATGTTATAGAAAGTAATTGTTTGTTTATGTTTAGATGTAAAGCTTCCACGAGCGTGTTGTATGTATATGTTTTAGTTGCATGCAGTTTAAAGAGTAAATTTATGTGGCATTGCTTAGTTGACTATTGGGTATGCTACTGTATGTTCCACAGTATGGGAATGAAAGTGATCCCTAGTGTAGCATGGCCCAGTCTGATGGCTGGGAATGTTACTGACTGGTGTCAGAGCATGAGTGGTTTCTCTGGAGTGGCGTACCCCAGCCTGAGGTTGGACGAGGGAATCGTCATAGAATGGTATCAGAGCTTTAGTTCAACACTGAGCTTCGATGGGCCAGAGGGGTGCAATTGAAGTGAATATTCACAAAAAAGTAACTTCGAAGTGACTAGAATTGGAGTCACGGAGTGTTCGTGGAAAAGGTTGGTGTACTGGCGCATGTTGTAAATTTGGCACCGCACGGGAAAACATTGGCATGCCAATGTGTGTGGTAAATTGTGGCGCTGCGAGGAAGATTGTTATGTGTAGATGCACGCACTGAAATTAGCCTTGCGTGGTAATCAAGTAAGGTGCACATGGGGTGCGCAAGTATTTCTTAACGTAGAGGAGTTTGTTAGTACACGCATAAGTATGAGTATAAGTTGTTTCACGATGGTGTATTCAGTAGTGTGCGTAGATATTTGAGCGCTATGGAATATGTTAAACTTGACATGGTGCATGAATAGGACGAAAATGCATGTGGAATATCGGTGTGTGGTATCGAAACTGTGCACAATGGGTTTTGGTGCACAACACCAGAGTAGTGCACATAAGTAGTTGGTACGGTGAAGAAAAAATGCACCGTAGATTTAGGTGTGCGGAGAAGCGTTTTACCTTGTAATATTTCTATGCATGATAAATATAAATGAACAGGTCAAGTTAATGCACACGAAGTCTCTTGGAAGGCGATGAGTCTGAGTTTAAATTGCACAATAATAAAAGAAAAAGAAACACATAACCACATTGAAGCATTAATTAAAAATAATTCTGAGTTTTAATTTCCTCCGATTTAGACAGATGAAAATAAAATATAAGATTACAAGAAAAAATTATTATAAAAGAAAACAAGATTCATAACATCACCAGATAGAAATTGTAATACAACAATCTAAAATCTGTTTCTGTATTTATATAATCGTATTAATCACAAAATTACAAAAGGGTGATGACAACAGTTAGCTTGTTGTATAAATGGTTGTTTGAAGAACATGCCTATCATCTCTTGTACTCTTTACCTTCGTTACCAGATGTTAAAAATTCACTGAGACATGCTTATCTTAGTTGAAGACTTACTTCAGCTTAGCGATCTCCTCCTTTAAAGAAGAGTCTAACTAGACTGGTTGATTTTCTCCAAAACTTTCGGCCACTTCAGTTGTAGATTCCTCCTTCTTATGTCACTTACTCCTTTTCTTCTTAGCGGATGGCATGTTGATGACTAAATCCTTTATAGTGGGATTCAGCCTGATTTCCAATCACGAGTCTATAACCGGATTTGTGTGGAACTTAGTTGCTAGAATGTGTGCAAGGACCCTTTCCTCCTTATTTGCAGGAAAGCCTAGCATGTTGCTCGAATAACTAGTCTCACTCGACTTATCCTTGTCCATGTATCGTAGGTTGGGGATGCCGAAATGTGTCTTTACAGAGAGAAGGAAGTTGAGCAGTTTGGAGATTACTTTGGTTATGGATACGTAGATGTATTCATACATGGGGAGTGGTAATTATAGAACTTAATTTATGAAGCTCAGATAGATTACGTACAAGAGCGTTGGGTTTCCATTCTTGGCCAATCCATTTCAAATGATTAGATTTTGAGTTCGTTACATGGCGGCATTTAGCTAACGTCACATGGTTTCCTGTAAACGATGCATATCTGTAGTTACTATTATTTCAATATAAAAGTCGTATGTTATCGAAAGTAACTGTTTGTTTATGTTTATATGTAAATCTTCCACGAGCGTGTTGTATGTATATGTTTTAGTTTCATGAAGTTTAAAGAGAAAATTTATGTGGCATTGCTTATTTGACTATTGGGTATGCTATTGTATGTTCCACAATATGGGAATTAAATTGATCCCTAGTGTAGCATGGCCCGGCCTAATGACTGGGAATGTTACCGATTGGTGTCAGAGCATGAGTGGTTTCTCTGGAGTGGCGTACCCCAGCCTGCGGTTGGCTGAGGGAATCGTCATAGAATGGTATCAAAGCTTCAGTTCAACACTGAGCTTGGATGGGCCAGAGGGGTGAAATTGAAGTGAATATTCACAAAAAAGTAACTTCGAAGAGACTAGAATTGGAGTCACGGAGTGTCCGTGGAAAAGGTTGGTGTACTGGTGCACGTGGTAAATTTGGCACCACACGGGAAAACATTGGCATGTCAGTGTGTGTGGTAAATTGTGGCGTCGTGAGGAAGATTATTATGTGTAGATGCATGCACTAAAATTAGCCTTGCATGGTATGCACACACAAAGTAAGGTGCACATGGGGTGCACAAGTAATTTTTAACATAGAGGAGTTTGTTAGTACGTGCATAAGTATGAGTATAAGTTGTTTCGCGATGGTGTATTCAGTAGTGTGCGTAGATATTTGAGCGCTATGGAATATGTTAAACTTGACATGGTGCATGCATAGGACGAAAATGCATGTGGAATATCGGTGTGTGGTATCAAAACTGTGCACAATGGGTTTTGGTGCACAACACCAGAGTAGTGCACGTAAGTAGTTGGTACGATGAAGAAGAAATGCACCGTAGATTTAGGTGCATGGAGAAGCGTTTTACCTTGTAATATTTCTATGCACAATAAAT
>ML809292.1:13967-37370 GCA_009831015.1 Picea engelmannii | reverse complement strand
TTAGATGTAAAGCTTCCACGAGCGTGTTGTATGCATATGTTTTAGTTGCATGTAGTTTAAAGAGTAAATTTATGTGGCATTGCTTGGTTGACTACTGGGTATGCTACTGTATGTTCCATAGTATGGGAATGAAAGTGATCCCTAGTGTAGCATGGCCCGGCCTGATGGCTGGGAATGTTACCGACTGGTGTCAGAGCATGAGTGGTTTCTCTAGAGTGGCGTACCCCAACTTGAGGTTGGCCAAGGGAATTGTCATAGAATGGTATCAGAGCTTCAGTTCAACACTGAGATTGGATGGGCCAGAGGGGTGCAATTGAAGTGAATATTCACAAAAAAGTAACTTCGAAGTGACTAGAATTGGAGTCACGGAGTGTCCGTGGAAAAGGTTGGTGTACTGGCGCACGTTGTAAATTTGGCACCACACGAGAAAACATTGGCATGCCAGTGTGTGTGGTAAATTGTGGCATCGTGAGGAAGATTATTATGTGTAGATGCACGCACTAAAATTAGCCTTGCATGGTAAGAACACACAAAGTAAGGTGCACATGGGGTGCACAAGTATTTCTTAACGTAGAGGAGTTTGTTAGTACGTGCATAGGTATGAGTATAAGTTGTTTCGTGATGGTGTATTCAGTAGTGTGCGTAGATATTTGAGCGCTATGGAATATGTTAAACTTGACATGGTGCATGCATAGGACGAAAATGCATGTAGAATATTGGTGTGTGGTATCAAAACTGTGCACAATGGGTTTTGGTGCACAACACCAGAGTAGTGCACGTAAGTAGTTGGTACGATGAAGAAGAAATGCACCGTAGATTTAGGTGCATGGAGAAGCGTTTTACCTTGTAATATTTCTATGCACAATAAATATAAATGAACAGGTCAAGTTAATGCACACGAAGTCTCTTGGAAGGCAATGAGTTTGAGTTTAAAATGCATAATAAAAAAAGAAAAAGAAACACATAACCGCATTGAAGCAGTAATTAAAAATAATTCTGAGTTTTAATTTCCTCTGATTTAGACAGATGAAAATAAAATATAAGATTACAAGAAAAACTTATTATAAAAGAAAACAAGATTCATAACACCACCAGATAGAAATTGTAATACAACAGTCTAAAATCTGTTTTTGTATTTATATAATCGTATTAATCACAAAATTACAAAAGGGTGATGACAACAATTAGCCTGTTGTATAAATTGTCGTTTGAAGAACATGCCTATCATCTCTTGTACTCTTTACCTTCGTTACTGGATGTTCAAAATTCACTGAGACATGCTTATCTTAGTTGAAGACTTACTTCAGCTTAGCGATCTTTGCCTTTAAAGAAGAGTCTAACCAGACCGGTTGATTTTCTCCAACACTTTCGGCCACTTCAGTTGTAGATTCCTCCTTCTTATGCCACTTACTCCTTTCCTTCTTAGAGGATGGCCTGTTGATGACTAAATCCTTTATAGTGGGATTCACCCTGATTTCCAATCACGAGTCTATAACCAACTTTGCGTGGAACTTAGTTGCTAGAATGTGTGCAAGGACCCTTTCCTCCTTATTTGCAGGAAAGCCTAGCATGTTGCTCAAATAACTAGTCTTACTCGACTTATCCTTGTCCATGTATCGCAGGTTGGGGATACCAAAATGTGTCTTTACAGAGAGAAGGAAGTCAAGCAGTTTGGAGATTACTTCGGTTATGGATACGCAGATATATTCATACTTGGGGAGTGGTAATTATAGAACTTCATTTATGAAGCATAGACAGATTATGTACAAGAGCATTGGGTTTCCATTATTGGCCAATCCATTTCAAATGATTAGATTTTGAGTTCGTTACATGGCGACGTTCAATTGACATCACATGGTTTCCTGTAAATGATGCATATATGTAGTTACTGTTATTTCAATATAAAAGTCGTATGTTATAGAAAGTAATTGTTTGTTTATGTTTAGATGTAAAGCTTCCACGAGTGTGTTGTATGTATATGTTTTAGTTGCATGCAGTTTAAAGAGTAAATTTATGTGGCATTGCTTAGTTGACTATTGGGTATGCTACTGTATGTTCCACAGTATGGGAATGAAAGTGATCCCTAGTGTAGCATGGCCGAGTCTGATGGCTGGGAATGTTACCGACTAGTGTCAGAGCATGAGTGGTTTCTCTGGAGTGGCGTACCCCAGCCTGAGGTTGGCCGAGGGAATCGTCATAGAATGGTATCAGAGCTTTAGTTCAACATTGAGCTTCGATGGGCCAGAGGGGTGCAATTGAAGTGAATATTCACAAAAAAGTAACTTCGAAGTGACTAGAATTGGAGTCACAGAGTGTCCGTGGAAAAGGTTGGTGTACTGGCGCATGTGGTAAATTTGGCACCGCACGGGAAAACATTGGCATGCCAATGTGTGTGGTAAATTGTGGCGCTGTGAGGAATATTGTTATGTGTAGATGCACGCACTGAAATTAGCCTTGCGTGGTAAGCAAGTAAGGTGCACATGGGGTGCACAGGTATTTCTTAACGTAGAGGAGTTTGTTAGTACATGCATAAGTATGAGTATAAGTTGTTTCACGATGGTGTATTCAGTAGTGTGCGTAGATATTTGAGCGCTATGGAATATGTTAAACTTGACATGGTGCATGAATAGGATGAAAATGCATGTGGAATATCAGTGTGTGGTATCGAAACTGTGCACAATGGGTTTTGGTGCACAACACCAGAGTAGTGCACGTAAGTAGTTGGTACGGTGAAGAAGAAATGCACCGTAGATTTAGGTGTGCGGAGAAGCGTTTTACCTTGTAATATTTCTATGCATGATAAATATAAATGAACAGGTCAAGTTAATGCACACGAAGTCTCTTGGAAGGCGATGAGTCTGAGTTTAAATTGCACAATAATAAAAGAAAAAGAAACACATAACCACATTGAAGCATTAATTAAAAATAATTCTGAGTTTTAATTTCCTCCGATTTAGACAGATGAAAAAAAAATATAAGATTACAAGAAAAACTTATTATAAAAGAAAACAAGATTCATAACATCACCAGATAGAAATTGTAATACAACAATCTAAAATCTGTTTCTGTATTTATATAATCGTATTAATCACAAAATTACAAAAGGGTGATGACAACAGTTAGCCTGTTGTATAAATGGTTGTTTGAAGAACATGCCTATCATCTCTTGTACTCTTTACCTTCGTTACCAGATGTTAAAAATTCACTGAGACATGCTTATCTTAGTTGAAGACTTACTTCAGCTTAGCGATCTCCTCCTTTAAAGAAGAGTCTAACTAGACCGGTTGATTTTTTCCAACACTTTCGGCCACTTCAGCTATAGATTCCTCCTTCTTATGTCACTTACTCCTTTTCTTCTTAGCGGATGGCCTGTTGATGACTAAATCCTTTATAGTGGGATTCAGCCTGATTTCCAATCACGATTCTATAACCGACTTTGTGTGGAACTTAGTTGCTAGAATGTGCGCAAGGACCCTTTCCTCCTTATTTGCAGGAAAGCCTAGCATGTTGCTCGAATAACTAGTCTCACTCGACTTATCCTTGTCCATGTATCGCAGGTTGGGGATGCCGAAATGTGTCTTTACAGAGAGAAGGAAGTTGAGCAGTTTGGAGATTACTTTGGTTATGGATACGCAGATGTATTCATACGTGGGGAGTGGTAATTATAGAACTTAATTTATGAAGCACAGACATATTACGTACAAGAGCGTTGGGTTTCCATTCTTGGCCAATCCATTTCAAATGATTAGATTTTGAGTTCATTACATGGCGGCATTTAGCTGATGTCACATGGTTTCCTGTAAATGATGCATATCTGTAGTTACTATTATTTCAATATAAAAGTCGTATGTTATCGAAAGTAATTGTTTGTTTATGTTTATATGTAAAGCTTCCACGAGCGTGTTGTATGTATATGTTTTAGTTTCATGAAGTTTAAAGAGAAAATTTATGTGGCATTGCTTATTTGACTATTGGGTATGCTACTGTATGTTCCACAGTATGGGAATGAAAGTGATCCCTAGTGTAGCATGGCCTGGCCTAATGACTGGGAAAACTACCGATTGGTGTCAGAGCATGAGTGGTTTCTCTGGAGTGGCGTACCCCAGCCTGCGGTTGGCCGAGGGAATCTTCATAGAATGGTATCAAAGCTTCAGTTCAACACTGAGCTTGGATGGGCCAGACGGGTGCAATTGAACTGAATATTCACAAAAAAGTAACTTCGAAGAGACTAGAATTGGAGTCACGGAGTGTCCGTGGAAAAGGTTGGTGTATTGGCGCACGTGGTAAATTTGGCACCACACGGGAAAACATTGGCATGTCAGTGTGTGGGGTAAATTGTGGTGTCACGAGGAAGATTATTATGTGTATATGCATGCATTAAAATTAGCCTTGCATGGTATGCACACACAAAGTAAGGTGCACATGGGGTGCACAAGTATTTCTTAACATAGAGGAGTTTGTTAGTACGTGCATAAGTATGCGTATAAGTTGTTTCGCGATGGTGTATTCAGTAGTGTGCGTAGATATTTGAGCGCTATGGAATATGTTAAACTTGACATGGTGCATGCATAGGACGAAAATGCATGTGGAATATCGGTGTGTGGTATCAAATCTGTGCACAATGGGTTTTGGTGCACAACACCAGAGTAGTGCACGTAAGTAGTTGGTACGATGAAGAAGAAATGCACCGTAGATTTAGGTACATGGAGAAGCGTTTTACCTTGTAATATTTCTATGCACAATAAATATAAATGAAGAAGTCAAGTTAATGCACACGAAGTCTCTTGGAAGGCGATGAGTCTGAGTTTAAAATGCATAATAAAAAAAGAAAAAGAAACACATAACCGCATTGAAGCATTAATTAAAAATAATTCTGAGTTTTAATTTCCTCTGATTTAGACAGATGAAAATAAAATATAAGATTACAAGAAAAACTTATTATAAAAGAAAACAAGATTCATAAAAGTCATATGTTATAGAAAGTAATTGTTTGTTTATGTTTAGATGTAAAGCTTCCATGGGCGTGTTGTATGTATATGTTTTAGTTTCATGAAGTTTAAAGAGAAAATTTATGTGGCATTGCTTATTTGACTACTGGGTATGCTACTATATGTTCCATAGTATGGGAACGAAAGTGATCCCTAGTGTAGCATGGCCCGGCCTAATGACTGGGAATGTTACCGACTGGTGTCAGAGCATGAGTGGTTTCTCTGGAGTGGCGTACCCTAGCCTGAGGTTGGCCGAGGGAATCGTCATAGAATGGTATCAAAGCTTCAGTTCAACACTGAGCTTGGACAGGCCAGAGGGGTGCAATTGAAGTGAATATTCACAAAAAAGTAACTTCGAAGTGACTAGAATTGGAGTCACGGAGTGTTCGTGGAAAAGGTTGGTGTACTGGTGCACGTGGTTAATTTGGCACCGCACGGGAAAACATTGGCATGTCAGTGTGTGTGGTAAATTGTGGCACCATGAGGAAGATTATTATGTGTAGATGCATGCACTAAAATTAGCCTTGCGTGGTAAGCACACACATAGTAAGGTGCACATGGGGTGCGCAAATATTTCTTAACGTAGAGGAGTTTGTTAGTACACGCATAAGTATGAGTATAAGTTGTTTCGCGATGGTGTATTCAATAGTGTGTGTAGATATTTGAGCACTATGGAATATGTTAAACTTGACATGGTGCATGCATAGGACGAAAATGCATGTGGAATATCGATGTGTGGTATCAAATCTGTGCACAATGGGTTTTGGTGCACAACACCAGAGTAGTTCATGTAAGTAGTTGGTATGACGAAGAAAAAATGCATCGTAGATTTAGGTGCACGGAGAAGTGTTTTATCTTGTAATATTTCTATGCACGATAAATATAAATGAACAGGTCAAGTTAATGCACACGAAGTCTCTTGGAAGGCAATGAGTCAGAGTTTAAATTGCATAATAATAAAAGAAAAAGAAACACATAACCACATTGAAGCATTAATTAAAAATAATTCTGAGTTTTAATTTCCTCCAATTTAGACAGATGAAAATAAAATATAAGATTACAAGAAAAACTTATTATAAAAGAAAACAAGATTCATAACATCACTAGATAGAAATTGTAATACAATAGTCTAAAATCTGTTTTTGTATTTATATAATCGTATTAATCACAAAATTACAAAAGGGTGATGACAATAGTTAGCCTATTGTATAAATGGTCGTTTGAAGAACATGCCTATCATCTCTTGTACTCTTTACCTTCATTACTGGATGTTCAAAATTCACTGAGACATGCTTATCTTAGTTGAAGACTTACTTCAGCTTAGCAATCTCTTCCTTTAAAGAAGAGTCTAACCAGACCGGTTTATTTTCTCCAACACTTTCGACCACTTCAGCTGTGGATTCCTCCTTCTTATGCCGCTTACTCCTTTTCTTTTTAGTGGATGGCCTGTTGATGACTAAATCCTTTATAGTGGGATTCAGCCTGATTTCCAATTGCGAGTCTATAACCAGCTCTGCGTGGAACTTATTTGCTAGAATGTGCGCAAGGACCCTTTCCTCCTTATTTGCAGGAAAGCCTAGCATGTTTCTCGAATAACTAGTCTCACTCGACTTATCCTTGTCCATGTATTGCAGGTTGGGGATATCGAAATGTATCTTTACAGAGAGAAGGAAGTCGAGCAGTTTGGAGATTACTTTGGTTATGGATACAAAGATATATTCATACTTGGGGAGTGTTAATTATAGAACTTCATTTATGAAGCACAAACATATTACGTACAAGAGCGTTGGGTTGCCATTCTTGGCCAATCCATTTCAAATGATTAGATTTTGAGTTTTTTACATGGCGGCGTTCAACTAACATCACGAGTGGTGGATTTCACATGTTGAGACATGTGATACCGCGTCTTGGTGAAAGTGGTTTCGACAAACCAACTTATTGCACAAGTGTATCTTAAAAGGCACTGCGCGTCTGTGTTCTCGAGACTTGGGTCTTATCTAGAATTTTCATGGTGATAACACCAGGAAATCGGGAGTGATAATGATGATGTGTATGTTGAGTCGAAATGGTGCATATTCTCATGAATTGCTGAATTGTTAGCCTGATTAGTTTCGATGGCTGGACGTTTTGCAGAATTAACAACAACTCGGTCAGGTCAGACCAATGCAAAGTCCATAGGAATGGAAGAGGCACAGGGGAATTATAGTCATCCAGAGAAGAGCAGAGGGATGGATGTCCATTTGCACATGGAAGGAATGAACTCCAACGGACATGGAGAAGAAAGGAATGAAGATATGAATATGACTGAGACCATTAAGAATTTTCATAAGGATGTCCAAAGCCATAAAGCTGATAATGAAAGGCTTATGAAATCCAAAGAGCATTAGGATGATTCCAACATGAATCTATTGGAAGGTTTGAATAGAATAAAGAAATTGGTTAAGGAGAGTGACTCAAGTAAATCTGAGAGTCACAAATCTTTAGAGGAGAAAGGAAAAGTAAAAAGTGCTAGTAAACATCACCATCATCCCCAAAGGCATTCCCATAAGAGAGAAGGCAACAACTCAAGTCTATCCCCTGTCAGAAGGTATAAGAGATCTAGGATGGATGAGCTACAAGGAGAAATGAACAAAATCAAACCTCCTACATTTGATGGTGAGCAAAAGAAGGATGAAGATGTCGAAACATGGTTGCTAGGCATGGGGAAGTATTTTCAATTGCATAATTATTCTTCTCATGCTGAAGGTAGAATCACTATCTATCAACTCAAAGGAAAGGCCTCCATGTGGTGGGATCCATTTGTGAAGGTACAACACATTGTAGAGAAAAGTGTTACTTGGATTGAATTCAAGAAGTATTTCGAGAAGAAGTTCTTGACTAAGAGATACTATGACAAGAAAATGAAAGAGTTCTTTGAACTCAGGCTTGGAAGTACGACCATAGATGAATACGAGAGAAGGTTTCTAGAACTGTTGAAGTATGTGAGTTTCATTAAGGATGAGACAATCAATATTCAAAGGTATTTAAGTGGATTGCCATCGTTCATCGGTGACAAAATATAGTATGATGATCCCAAGACATTAGAAGAGACCATAAGGAGAGATAAATGCTTATATGTCTGGGTGAAAGCAAGGCCAGCTTTCCAAAAGGCTTGGGAAGACAATAAGAAATTCAAGATGGATCAGAGGAAGAAGGGAGCTAAGCCACCATTCTTTAGAAATAATCCACAATGGAATAAAACGCATAAGGAAACTAGAGTGATTGACACAGGGAGTCAAGGGCCAAGACAACCACCTATGCAATGTTGGGGTTGTAAAGGAGACCATAGGTTCAGAGGTTGTCCTCACAGAGGTGAAAAAGGTAGGGTTGTTCACAATGTTCAACGAGTTGAGATAGTAGAGGACATGGGAAGATATGTGCCAAGGATTTATGTAGCCCTGGACAACAATAAAGCAGAGTATCAGTCCCACATGATTGAAGGGGAAGGTATGATCAACAACCAAACCCTTGCTATTTTAATTGATTCAGGAGTTAGTCATAGTTATATAGACCCTAAGATGGTGGAAAGTTTGCAATTGCCAAGAAGAAAGCATGGGAAATCTTGTTTGGTGCAACTGTCTACAGGAGACAGAAGAAAAGTTAATGAGATGGTTAAGTCATGCCTCATAGACATGAATGGACTAAATACTAAGGCAGTTTGAACATCTTACCTTTATGTTCCTATGAATATTTAATTGGGATGGATTGGTTGGAACCACATCATTCTCTATTGGATTTTCATAACAAAGCATTCACTTGCTTGGATGAAGAAGGGAACCAAAGGAAAGTGCATGGAATTCCCAGGGCAATAACTGTTAGAGAAATTTTAGCATTGCAGCTGAAGAAATGTTATAGAAGAGGATGTCAAATTTTTGCAGCTCATATGGAGGAGACACCTAAAGACAAGGTGACAAATTTGGAGGATTATGCAGTCCTGAAAGAATTTGAAGATGTATTCAAGGAAGTACCAGGAATACCCCCAAGGAGAGACATTGATTTCTCTATAGATTTGATGCCTGGAGCAGTGCCAATATCAAAGACTCCTTACATAATGAGTACACCAGAATTGAAGGAGTTGCAAATGCAGGTTGAAGAACTTTTGAAAAGGGGTTATATACGCCCAAGTGTATCACCTTGGGGTGCCCTAGTCGTGTTTGTGAAAATGAAAGATGGAATGTTAATATTGTGCATTGACTTCAGACAGTTGAATAAAGTGACTATTAAGAACAAGTATCCTCTATTAAGGATTGATGACCTCTTTGATCAATTGAAGGATGCAAAGATATTTTCAAAGATAGATCTCAGATTAGGATACCATCAGGTAAGAATTAAAGTAGAAGATATTAGCAAGACCACCTTCAGGACAAGGTATGGTCATTATGAGTTCACAGTGGTACCATTTGGGTTGTCAAATGCACTAGTTGTTTTCATGTGCTTAATGAATGGTGTTTTCTGAGAGTATTTGGACAAGTTTGTCATTGTCTTTTTGGATGAAATTATTATATGTTCCAAGTCAGAGGAAGAGCATGAACATCATTCTAGGATGGTGTTGCAAGTATTAAGGGAACGTCAGTTGTATGCCAAATTGAGCAAGTGCTCATTTTATTAGAAACAAATTCATTTTTTTGGGCATATCATCTCAAAAGATGGGATAGCAATGGACCCTGAGAAGATAGAAGCCATTAGAGAATGGTCAGCACCAAATAATGTGATAGAGTTCATATCATTCATGTGCCTTGCAGGTTACTACAAGAGATTCATTGGAGGATTCTCAAAGATAGCACACCCCATCACTTCCTTGCAAAGAAAGGGTATGAAGTTTCAGTGGACGCCGGACTGTGATAGTAGTTTCCAACATTTGAAACAATTATTGACAAGTGCTCCAATACTAAGGATTGTAGACCCAAATGAATATTTCATTGTATGCATAGATGCATGTAATGAAGGACTTAGTGGAGTCCTCAGTCAAAATGGATTTGTGATATGTTATGAATCAAGGAAGTTGAAAGAGCATGAAAGAAACTATGCCACTCATGATTTGGGGTTGGCAGCCATAGTACATGCCCTGAGGAAATGGAGACACTACCTCATGGGAAAGAGGTTTGAGCTAAGAACATACCACAATGGTCTGCAATATTTATTTGATCAGCCAAATCTAAATTCTAGGGAAAGCAGATGGTTAGAATTTCTAAGAGAATATAACTTTGATATAAAGCATATCAAAGGGAAAGAAAATAAAGTGGTTGATGCACTCAGCAGAAGGGTGCATGAACTACATGCTACAACCATCAGCATGTATTAGACTGAAGTTAAAAGAAAAATTCTAGAGACTGCTTGTTGTTGGGAAAAACACCCTACGAACTAGCAAATAGAGTTCAGACTTTGCATGCAGATTTGACCGAATAGAAACTACCTTCTACCTACATCCCTAGATTTAAATCCCCTTTTCTCAGTAAATGCATGGAAAGGAACACCTACCTTATTACCGACATTCGATGTCGATCCTCCATTGTGCTTGATTACTTGTTTGCAATGCTCCTTCCAAAGATGACCTGAACTCAAGACAAACAACAACTATGCATGCATGCTACTTCTATACTCATGAGTTAGAAATCAAACATAAACTAATCAAACCATAGAAAGTTCATGAATTGGGATGGGAAAATCATTCTCTTTATTACTTAAAGTGAGTCAACTTACAAAATTTGAGACCAGCCACCGCTCCTTGAACCTGATCCTGGGCTCCTCTTCTTCTGTCCTTCAACTTCTTTGCTTTAAATATCCTTTGGCATGGGGAAAGGCTAAAGGGTTGGGACAATGGAATACATAAATGCGCAGAGTTTCTTTGCTATATTTTTTCCATGGTACCCCTACCCCTTCTTTTATAGGCTAGAAGGAGCTAGGTTTTTCGACGAACCCTCGACCATGCATGGTCAGGAGTTTCAGTTAACTCACCCATAGCTTTTTGTTCCGTCAACAACTTTCCTTTTTTCGTGCTTTTGTAGGTATATGCGGCCAGTTGTGAGTCAGCCAGTGTGTACACACATACAGTAATGGGTTAGGGTGCGTGGGCCTTTACACAAGAGGATTTTCAAAGAGTTGTTCAGCAGAGTTTTGGCAAAGAAGGGATATGAGTTGGCTTGATGCCAGGTAATCATGTGTGGTGCCATTTAGGGTTATAATAGATTCCCCCTAATGTGTGAGATCAGAAGAGCATCTGATGGCCAAAATACATTACCAATATTTACTGATGTGCCAAACGATTGAGCCCAAGGATCAGGAACCATGAGGTGTCGTCTGCAAAATAACAAATGTCTCACCGAGGCAGGCATACCCATGCTCGGGATAAAATAGAACCATGGCTACCAATAAAATACACTGTAGATCCATGTTAAATAACTATAAAGAGTATCCGTGAACAATACAAAACGGAGCTACATCTCGAAATCAGAAAGATATACATGTAGAGTATCCATCTTCTAGAAGATGATTCGGCCTGATGGCTAGAGATGAGATCTTCAGAGCTTGAGCAACAATTTCAAAATCTTCAAAAATCAGGTAGGAGTGTAATATGAGTGTATGACTGCACTACCCAGAGGTCTTCGACAGCTCATTGGTCATTGACGTGATAATTTTGATGATCAGATTGAAGGCTTCAATGATTTTGAACAAGGACTTGATTGGATGTTCGAGATGGTCGGGTATGCGGAAAAGAGACATTTTGCAGAGAGGTCGACTCAGGCTTAGTGACAAAATTCCCTTGGACAATAGCATGACATGTGATGAGACTCAGGAAACATATATGTTAATCATAGGTCTATGAAGCAGGAGGCAACACAAACTCTCTATATGTTTGGAAGGATAACCAAATGGTGGAGGACACAACTCTATATAATGAGAAAAGATTCCTAAGGTCGTACTACATCCCATAGTCTGATGGTCAAACGGACAGATGTGCTTTATCCAAGGGCGACTCATTATGCTGCCAATAAAGAAAATACTTTTCCCATCCTCTTTTTGGGGTATATTTGATTTTTTTTGTTATTTTCGATATTTTTAAAAAAGAATAAAGGAATATTACGTTACAATGGAGGAACGAGTATTGCAAACATACAAGCTTAAGGAATAAGGACAAGACTGATGTTCTAGTGAAATGATACTTGGGAAAAATCCTCCGGCGGCCAAAGGTGTTAAGACGCAGAAGCAAACTATCACAAGGTTGGTGGATAAGGTATGCAAATGCGGTTGAGAAAACACACAATGGTAACATCCTTCGATGTAAGTTTAATGAGCCCCAAGAAGGTAATCTTGGTGGTTTTTCATATTTAGAGAGTCTGGAAAAACATAAAAGGAGAATCCATTGGGGTACCTTTTTCAAATATAGTCTAGTTAGTTCGAAAAAGGGATAAACTAGCACCGATTAGACCTCGATTCAAAACCATTTTAATGAGTGTGACAAGGACAAGATCACTCAGCTATTTTTTCACTTTTAAGGAGTCTAAAAAAAGCTTAACTATGGACTCCATCAGGAAGATTCTTCTGGACCAATTTAACGAGTGTGAATGAATAAGGTCACTCGGTGATCTTTTCAATTTTAGGGAGTCTGAAAAGAGCTTAACTATGGACTCCGTGGGGGTTTCTTTTTCATAAGTTTAGTCCCTCAAGCCCGAAAAAGGGATAAAATTATACTTGAGAGTACTCTTCTAAAGAATGAAAATTTAATAGAGTATACCTTTGTTCGTACAGTTGACCATCCGGACCAAAAAAGGGGTAAACTACCGCCAGACAAACGTGACTTCAAATTTCAGTTTAACGAGCGTGAAAGGCCACAAGATCGCTCGACAATCTTTTCATTTTTAGAGGGTCTGAAAAGGGCTTAAAAGGGGACCCATTTATTTTTTGGGATTCCTGAGGGTGAGACAAAGAGTGAAGAAGAATCATGCAAACAAGGCTCAAACTCATATTCAGGAAAGACTATAAGGACTCCCAAGCCTACAGTGTTTTAGAGACGGCATGGACACCATAATGCAACCAGGACCTACCTAGGGAATCCATGTTCTGGTAAGCTCTATCGCCAATTTGCGACACTTATAAAGAAGATATGATGGTTCTGTGTCACAACCTGATGGGATCGATCCTATAGCAAAGGAAAAAGACAACGAGACGCAAAAGTTGGGGTAATAACCTAACCTATATGCTCAAGTTGATTCTTGGAAAAAAAATTATGGACCGTCAAAATTTTCTCAAAACTCAAAAAGGGTGTTCCAATACATGATCAAATCCCTCCCATATAACTCCCGAATCACTCTAAATGGTTTTTGGTATAAAGAAACTAATAAGGGAGGCCAAAAAAGTGACAAAAGGAGGCCAAAAAGTCTATAAATAGAAGCTGGCATCTCATTATCACCATTGTTGATTTGGAAATTGACTCTAGAGCCAAAAGACCCCCTTTGCTAAAAACAGTGATTCCGAGAGCTACAGTGGACAAAACAAACTTCTGCTTGGACCAAGTAAGTACAAACTCCCTTATCTAGCTATTCAATTCTTCAATTTTGTTTTTTAGTTCATTTTTTGGGTGGGCGCCGACCTTAAAAAAGTCGTCCCTAGGTACACGCGGGTTGTGTTTGGACAGGCCGTGTGTACACTCGGGTAGAGTAAAGGCTGCCCGCATATACACGTGACCGTCGCCTCAAAAACGCGCGTGGACCCCCCCTTTGTAGAAAAAAAAGAATTAAAAGGCAAGTGCTGACCCTCCTGAACCTTGTTGTGTTGGCAGGATGTATGTCCAGTGGAGGGAAAGAGAGCATGAAGAAGTCAGTGAGTTGGTTGTGGGAGATCCGAATGTCATGGTCATGTTGATGCAATGTGGTTTACTGAAGTTCTTTCTGTGTCCATTTATGCGTGCACAACCAAGGCTACTGAATGCCTTGATCGACTACTGGCACCCTGACGCAGAGGCCTTTATGCTAGAGGGGAAATCACTGGTGCCCACCACTGAGGATATCTATTTTTTGACTGGCCTATCAAGGAGAGAGGAACCAGTCAACTTTAGGATGTTTCCTGCAGGACCGAGTAAGATATTGAAACTGATAGCCGAGCATTGTGAGGCTAGGACTAATTGTGCGGGCTCCCAGGTACCTATCAGTAAGATCACTAACCTATCGCTACAGGTGACATTATTACTAATTGGGTGGATTACCGGTTCTACAGCCTTGCATCAGGCTTCTCGCACACAGATGAACTGTGCGATCCAGTGCTTGAATGCACATATTTTTGAATGGAGTACTACATTACTGGAGTACATGAAGAGGCAATTGACAGATTGATGGCAGCGAACACAAAGGAATTTTGGGTTCGGGATGATATTGTGTTCATTTTTCTTCAAGAGAGTTCCGAGATTTATCCCTCGGGAAGTAGTACAAGGTCATCAGGCCTCATTTCCTGCAATGTGTAGATGGGCAGTATTACTGCTGCGACGGGGTGGTGGAAGGACTAATGAGTCCTTCGATGATGCCTTTTTTGTGTGGTTGTCACGATAGATCACTGTGATCGAGGACTACCCATATGCAAGGATAGATTTTTCTAGAGATCCTGAGATACCCGTGCCTCCTGGTGAGGAGTGAGGGGAGATGGGTAAGTCTCCACCTTTGTAGTTTTTTTTGTTTGCATATGTAATTTTTATGTCATTTTTGTGATATATATCATTTTTTTTTGTATGCCAGTGTATTTGACGAGTAAATGTTTGTTGTATGCATATGTGGGACCCGTGTGACCTGCCGATTATGCACGGAATAGGCGTCGTCCTCGGCCAGAATCTACAGCTGCCGCCATCGGAGGAGCACCAGTAGCAGGGAACCTCCCAGCCGGGGAGGCTGAGAGAGTCCTTAGATGAGTTGAGCAGAACTTCACTGCACTCACTTGCATAGTCCCGATGGTAGAGATAGAGGACCTGCCGCCATCCATGCAGCCTCATGTCATGGGGGCACCTCGGACGTGGGTCTGATTGTTTAGGCATTTAGCCCATGCTGTGGACTATTATAACAGGGCCCATAGGCCTTGAACCTATTTAGACTTTTTATGTGCCACGAGCACTTACTTGTATATATGTTTTGAGGGAATAAGCCCTGTGACTCGTTTATTAGTCCCATTTTTTAGGCGCTTGCGTCCATCTATGTACTCTGGTTGTTTTATGATGTTATATATGGTTTTTTGATCTTTTGTGTCTTAAGGATCGCGTGTGCAAAAATGTATTTAAATGCTTATGTCAACGTTCTTTCATATGTGTGCAAGATGCCAATCTAAAATTTGATTAGCTAGAGTATCTGTAATTTGGTTTAATCTCTTAGGAACATGAAAATATGTAATATAATCAAAGTGTCGTTCTAAGAGACGTACCCTAAGAAATTGTCGGTGTAAAGTTGGATCATGAACCCGGCATACTCTGTTTAGCTACGACACAACCAGTTGAGCGTCGAGATAGACCCAGAGACGAGAGATACCCAATGACAAGGCATCACGAAGCAACTCAATAACTACACTATACTCGACGACATTATTTGTGGTTTTACCTAGGCATATACCTCCGAAAGATAACAACTGGCCCTGAGGTGTAAAGATTACCCAAGATGTGGAGGCAAGCCTCCACGTGTGCCAACTAGCACCGTCTTCATACCCAATGAACACCTTGGAATCACTTGACATCTGCCATATTGACAAAAGATAACATCAATAACACGTCCATAAAACTTAAAAGAAACTTAAAAAGTAATAGTACAAAGACTATACATATGTTATAGAAAGTTACCCACCGTGACCTGTCTATGAGTAATACTTCTTGAGGCAGAGCCCATTTCTAGGCTCCGCCAAAGCATTCCCTTCAAAATCAACCAAACGATAAGTGCCCTTTTTTAATACCTCTTTTATGATGAAGGGTTTGAACCACATGGGTTTAAACTTTCCTGCCCCCAGGGGGTCCTTATCTTGGTCATAGACCAGGACAAGTTCACCCTAAGAGAAAATCCGAGGACGAATGAACCTATCATACTAACACTTGACCTTATGTTTGTGAGCCTCATTGGCCAGGGCCGCATCGTGACGCTGCTCATTGAGTTGCTCAAGGTGTACTAACTATTCTTCAAGCGAAGAAGTGTCTGGCAATAATTGTACTGCCAATTTTAGAGATGGGATCTGACATTCGATGGGCAAGACTGCTTCCAGCCCGTAAATGAGTTGAAAAGGCGAGAAACTGGTTGCAGTCTTAACAGATGTTCAGTAAGCCCATAATGCTGAGTATAACATCAAATGCCAATTTGACTTGGCTGAGTTGATAGTTCACTGTAGAATAGTCGTAAGAGTTTTATTTACAGCTTCCACCTGCCCATTGGCTTGGGGGTAGTAAGGTGATGAATGCTCCTACCATAACCCAAGATTTGATGTTAATTCAGTCATCATTTAGTTCTGAAAGTGACTACCATGGTCAGTGACAATCTCTCTCGGGACGTCGAGCCTTGCTATGATCTGGTTGAATAAGAAGAGAGTTGCAGTCTCTCCATCATCTTTAAATGTTGGCATAGCTTCGACCCACTTAGTGAAGTAGTCGACAACTACATAATATAGCGGTGCCCCCTTGCTGACAGGGGGTTGCATGTAGTGTAATCAATCCCCCACTTAGTGAAGGGACCAACTGTGATGATAGGAAACATAGGAGCGGGATGTGCCCTCATCTTCCGAGAGAAGATTTGGCACGGATGGCACTTCTTAACCGATTCGATATAATCTTTGATAAGTGTCGACCAGAAGTAACATGCTCGTAGAATATTTTGAGTTGTTGCAAACTTAGATAAGACCTCCACAAGCTCCAATATGGAAATCATTGAGCATGATGATGGCCTCCTCATTAGTGAGACATCGATGTAAGATGCAGTCTACACCTCTCCGATACAACGTATCATCGAGTATGAGATAATTCTTAGCCTGATGGCATATCCACCGACGCTCGTCATAAGAAGCAGAGGTGGGGCATTTCAAAGTCTAGAGATAGATAATTATATCTCCATACCAGGGGTATGGAGATGTAATAAAAAACATATCTCCCCGGATAGGCGATTCCTCAGGAACAACGTCACCTAACTCAACCGGAAATTCCGAAATAAGCTCTGCGAAGACCAATGACTTCTTGGACTTTGCTGAAACAAAGTCTAAGTCAAATTCTTGGAGGATGACTATCCATCTACTAATTTTTTCGCCTATAACTCGTCATGTCAACATGTACTGGAATGGATTCACGACAGCGATGATGATGGTCTTGCGAAATAGAACATAGTGATGGAACCGTTGAATAGCATGAACTGTTGCCAATGCAAGTTTTTTGATATGAGAATAATTGAGTTCCGGTCCTACGAGGCCTCAACTTAGGTAATAGATCACGTATTCTGAGAACGCATCATCTTCCTGAACTAAAACCATGCCAATGGTTGGCTCTACGACAACCAGATATAATAAGAAATATTTGTTATAGTTAGGTGGTTGTAGTAGAGGTGCGGTTGTGAGGGCATGTTTTAATGCATCAAAAGAGCGTTGAGTGGCTTCGTCCTAAAACAAGGAACATCTTTCTTTAGTAAACGCATAAAGCCCTTGGTGATTTCAGCATAGTTGGTGATGAAGAGTCGTAAGAAGTTGCCTTGCCTTGTAGACTCTGAAGTTGTAGGATTGTGTGTGGGGGGGGCAACTGGATTATTGCCTCCACCTTAAGAGGATCGACCATGATCCCTATTGTTGATACAATGAAACCTAACAAACGTCCTGACGTTATGCAGAAGCTACACTTGTTTGGATTCAAGCGAATCCTAAAGTAGCGACAACGTTCGAATATTAGTCTAAGGTGTGTGGGATGATCCGTTCGCTTGCGAGAGCGTGATTCTAAATCATCTAGATAGGCCTCGACTATATGCTTGAGGTCATGAAAAGAAAAAGACATGGCTCGCTGGAATGTGGCTCCAACATTTTTAAGGCCAAAAGGCATCTTACGATATGCGAATGTACCCCACGGACAAATGAATGTCGTTTTATGTTGGTCTTCGGGTTTGATTTGGATTTGATTATATCCCAAAAAACCATCCATGAAAGAAAAGGCTTCACAACTGGCACATTCATCAATGATTTGGTCAATGAATGGTGTTGGAAAATTATCTTTGGGACATGCCTTGTTCAAATCACGGAAATCGGTACATACACGAATCGTGCCTTGTTTTTTATTGACCGGCACAGGATTTGACACCCATTGAGTCAAATGGATAGGATAAATAAAACCTACCTTTAGCAATTTCTCAACCTCAATCTTGATGGTTGTTGATTTCTTGGGATTGACTGGATGAAGTTTTTGTCGAACAGGCTTGGCATCAAGATATGTTGTGATTTCATGTTCAACTATTTTCGGATCGATACCTGGCATTTCCTCATAAGACCAGGCAAAAACGTCGCGGAATTCTTTGAAAAGATCCATGTAAATTTGAATCTCTCCGGGGGAGCAATCCGCTCTGATGAAGACATTCTCCACGACGCCTGGGTTTCGGGAGATGTTGAAGAGTATAGTTTCAGTGATAGTCACCATATTTCCCTCAACATAAATTTCCTATGTAGCTAAGAGATTAATAGGACACGACTAATCTCCTGTTATGGTAACGGTGAATTCTCCTGCTTCGATTTGGCTTAACTCTGGGAGAAAATATGATCTATGATGAAGATCTTCCCAAGGTTTGTCTAGACTAGTCATTGCTTCGATTACTGCTTCATCAGAAGGCAATACTAAGTCTAACAAATCGATGTTAGCGAGAGAACCCTGAGCCCAAATAGGCTCTAGAAGTGGATCTAACTCTTGTGCAGGAGTTGGATCAGGGTTAGCTGAAGCTTGTTGGACTAAAGAGTACGCTACCTCAGTGGAAAACAAGGGTATGGATATGCCTAGGTGCCCTGTCTCATCCATCGTGGCTGATGGGGAAGGAAGAATCCAAGGATCCTCAAAGTAAGTCGTGTGGAACGACGAAACTTGAAAAGTATCAACCTTATGGTGATTAGATATAAATTTGATATCATCATGAGGAGGTGGGTAATCGAAGGTACCCATCAAGGATGAGCACAAACCAACTCCTATGTTAATGACACCTGGTTGAGGATTATCGAGACCATGGATGCCCCCAAAGCTGGGTTAGGTCTGGAGAAACAAAATTGATCGATGGTGACTATCCGACCCTTGTGTGGAAACAACAAGACTCAGAAAACTGTAGCAACCACAGCTTGCATAGCATAAGTCCAACTCCATCCTAACAAGAGGTTATAGTCGAGGGGAGCATCGACTACCTCTACTTTGACACACACGGTTTTCCCTCCTAACTGCACAAGGAAAGAAGGAACGATGCCATGTGGTCATAATGAATGACCGTCAAAAGTAGTGAGGAGAGTAGGTGATGGAGACAAAACGGGCTGGCCAATGACCTTCTAGCATGCTAACGACATAACGCATGTCGAGGTGCCCTCGTCGACCACCGTGTGGAAGATATTTTGAGTAAAAGTTTTCGTGGGATGAGCCACTACTATCTGAAACGGTACGTGGTAAGGCAGACGAGGTTTTAAGTCAGTTGTATCTAACATGATGGTGCCTAGATTACAAGTCTCAGTAGAGCCCAAAGTGGTTAACAAGGCTTTCCTCTGAACAGGGCAGCTTTGGAGGACCTCCAAAGCAGACATCGTACAAGGGGTTTGTGATAAATCCTCCACCACAGAGTAGTTCTGGGCAGCCCTTGCGTTTAGGTTGTGTGAAGCTTTATTAAATGCACCCTTTGGAATGCATGTCATTGTTTCTCCCAACGTCTTCTCAATCTGTAGAGGAAGAGATGGGAGATCAACTTCTTTACCCTTCTCAGAAGTGCTTGGTTTACTATAGTCGTGCGCTCTAGTTGATATGAAAGAATCACCCCTAACCATATATAAGTTCATGGATGAGGGATTGTTTGGAGGCGGGCAGGTTTCTTGGTTGCCCCCTTCTATGCTTGTAGAGGCTTGAGTTAGATTTTTCCCATGTTGAAAGGGATTAGTCAACGCTGCTTGTTGTTGTTGTGTGACAAACTTTTGGGCCTCTGCAAGTCAAGGACAAAGATGGGTTGGGTGGTCTTCCGCGCACAAGTTGCATGGATACCTTGCCTTCCATTTTTCTATGTTATCCCCGCCAGCATTATCAGTGGGTTTTTTATCCCCTTACCCTTCTTTCGTTGTTTTTTCTTCCCTTCAGGCTGCTGGGTGGCCTTTGGGTTAGTTGACTGCACGGTGTGTACTTCCAACGTTTGGGTAGGGGGAGCAGCCAAAGCAGTAGTTTGGCTGGCCGCTGTGTGTTGTATGGATAACTGTTGCAACTATTTTGTCAATGCCTCAGTAAGCTTGGTTTGTGCTGAACCAACAATACCATCGGCATGTGGTCCATCTCTTTGTCTAGTTTTATCCAGTATCGAATGTGGGGAATCTGGAAAGATATTGTATAATAAACCAGACTGAGAATAGATGAGCTCAAATTGTTGAGCCCTCATGATGGCATCTTCTTCGGAGAAAAATCCAGACAGGGATGATTTTAGGGGCTAAATTTCGCTCATGGGCTAATTTTTCATAGTTTTTCCAAAAAAGGGATTTGTTACTTTAAAAATGATTCGCCCAAATTCTATAGAATAAAATTATTTTACCTTAAAATTTGCCAAAATTTTATAAAAAATATATAAAATTCTTAGAAATTTGAATATTTTTACAAAAATATCACCAAACATTTATAGGTGGAATATGAAGGATTAGTAATATTCGCCAAGGTTTCTACATTTTAAAAGAAATTTTCATCCTTAAAATCATCCTTGACTCCGAATGTCGCGACCTCTTTGGATAACTGTGTGACCAAAGACTTAAGGAACCACTCAAGCAGGAATGTTGGTGGGACTGGTACCTTGATTAAACTCTTCCGGCGTCTCCACTCTCGGATATGATCAGAGATATGGTTCATTTTTGTCTGTTCTAAATTGGCGAGAAGCTCTGTGCCAACATCGTATCTCACAGGTAACTGGAAACGGTCAAGGAAGGCCATTGCTAGTTCGCCAAAAGAAGAGTATCTTGAGCGATCGAGCTCGATGTACCATTTCGTGGAACTCCTAATAAGAGTACGTTGAAACAATCGCAGTTGTACATAGTCATCTTTCAATGAGTTAGATGAGCACCAAAGATGAAAGGTAGTCACATGATCACCTGGATCTTCATTAGGCTTGGCCTTGAACTTTGGAATGTCCGAAGGAAACTTCGTCGACATAGGAGGCCAATGTGGATCGTGACAAATAGGATCATTCAACAACCTTGTCAAATCTGGCAAGTGTAAAGTCGTGAGGAATGGTAGTTTGGGTTTTTGCTAATAACTTGGGAAAAAGGGTCCTGGAGTTTGACTGGCACCAGGTTGCAAGGAAAAGTTTGGCTGCTAGTCTGGATTCTGGTAGAAACCATGGCCCTGACTAGCGTAAGGATTTTGCATCTGTGGAGACATCATCGGCTGATTTCCCAAAAAGAACATAGAGTGTTGGGCATGCATTGTATTCAAAGGACTTTGGGAAGGATTACCCCATTTTGGTCCTACGGGGAGAGGCATAGTAGTTTGTCCAAGGTTCCATTGACTGTGGAAAGAATTACCCCAGAATGACATTCCAGAGGAGGGAATGGATCCTTGTCTTGAATTCCAAGGTCCTGCTATGTGTGCCCCCTGTGAAGGAATAGTACCCTGCACGGGAGTAGATTGTCCAAAAATGGGGTTGCCCCCAGTCGGGAAAGTGGCTGACGAGAAAGTGTGGTTACCAAACGTTATGTTCCAAGAAAACAGTGTCGAACGTACTGACATACTGTGCGAAGGTGGTCCCTGACTCCCTGCTCCAAATAAACTATTGTGTGTAGGTTGCTCTGCGGATTGCTGATGCGAACCACCAAAAGAAGGGGATGAAGGAGAGATATGAACTCCTTCATAAGGAAAAACATTAAAAGGGACAAGAGTTCCCCCAAGGTGATCTTACATAGGAGTGCTAGAGCTCCCTTCCCTCAGACCCAAAGTCTGTAAAATGGAGTAGGTTAGTACAGGACTTGTACCCGAACTAGGCATACCGTATGAGAATGGAGGGCCTATTGCACTAGGTGTGAAGGGGGTTGTGGTTGCCACCATATATGGGTTTGGTCCACTGTGTGACATAGTTGTGGTCGAGACCATGGTGGCTCAGACCGATGACAGTAGGTTAGGAGATGACTCTCCTATGGTGACAATTGTGGTGGGAATTGAAGGATTCCTAGAAGAAGTAATAACATTTGTTTCCATTACTGTGTGAGGCACTGTCTGGCATTCATGAAATTGGATTGGTACAATAAATGGTGCCAAGATATTAGTGGTTGGGGTTTCAACCGAGCCAAGAGTGGTTGCTTCAAGTTCCAAAATGGTTGATTCCTCTGGGGGTTGTTCAGGCACAATGGTTTGTAACCCAGTCACTTCAAAAGACCCTTGCTGGTCTAGCTTCCGCCTTAATGGTGGCGGGGGTGACTCCAGTGTAACCGGTGGCAGGCCAAGAATCCTTCATGACTAGCAGAGCTCGAGATCCTCCATTGTGTGAGAAGATCCAAGACATGATAAGGTAGTCTAAACGTTCAAAAGTAACACACACTAAAAAAGAAGCCCCTAAGAGATAAGACAAGCAATCACTAAACTATTTGGAAGAACATTTACAATAACCAACACTAGAGCAATTTACCGGTGCAAGTGCAAATCGAACACGGAAGCACCCTCTAGGTATACTCTAAAAAGCGTGGCCTGATGTCTTTCCTAGGTACCGTGGTATACCCCCACAGTCACCTGTGTGTGTCCCTAAAAATATTGGCAACTAGGTTGCCATCACGCGAATAGTCACCAGGCAGGTACAGTCGAAAGTCGGGTAGACCACAATGAGCAGGGTATCAAGCTCGAAACCTGTCAAGGGTATCGAGAGAAAATGGTTTGGTAGACAACTGAGGACCTCGAACATATTTGAGACCCACGAAGCCCCGTGGAAAATGCAAACGACGGAATCCCAAAACAAGCCCTCTATATGTGTTCTCCACTACAATTGGTCTGGCTTTGGAGGGGTTATCTCCACTACCTTTCCACACGCGACCTCGTGTTTATCCCCTGTGTTAGATGGGGGTCCCGGATAACTTCCACGAAACTAGACTTAGACACTCCCTATCTTAGACTCCAATGTTTGGTTTTAAATGGCCTTGAAGAGTTTCCTCTCCAACCTAATCCAAGGCCCTAGTCCTGAACTAGTTTGTGAACCCTACAAACATAAAA
>ML809292.1:0-13867 GCA_009831015.1 Picea engelmannii | reverse complement strand
CATGACCATGACATTCGGATCTCCCACAACCAACTCACTGACTTCTTCATGCTCTCTTTCCCTCCACTGGACATACATCCTGCCAACACAACAAGGTTCAGGAGGGTCAGCACTTGCCTTTTAATTCTTTTTTTTCTACAAAGAAGGGGTCCACGCGCGTTTTTGAGGCAACAGTCACGTGTATATGCGGGCAGCCTTTACTCTACCCGAGTGTACACGCGGCCTGTCCAAACACAGCCCGCGTGTACCTAGGGACGACATTTTTAAGGTCAGCGCCCACCCAAAAAATGAACTAAAAAACAAAATTGAAGAATTGAATAGCTAGATAAGGGAGTTTGTACTTACTTGGTCCAAGCGGAAGTTTGTTTTGTCCACTGTAGCTCTCGGAATCACCGTTTTTAGGAAAGGGGGTCTTTTGGCTCTAGAGTCAATTTCCAAATCAACAATGGTGATAATGAGCTGCCAGCTTCTATTTATAGACTTTTTGGCCTCCTTTTGTCACTTTTTTGGCCTCCCTTATTAGTTTCTTTATACCAAAAACCATTTAGAGTGATTCGGGAGTTATATGGGAGGGATTTGATCATGTATTGGAACACCCTTTTTGAGTTTTGAGAAAATTTTGACGGTCCATAATTTTTTTTCCAAGAATCAACTTGAGCATATAGGTTAGGTTATTACCCCAACTTTTGCGTCTCGTTGTCTTTTTCCTTTGCTATAGGATCGATCCCATCAGGTTGTGACACAAAACCATCATATCTTATTTAGAAGTGTCGCAAATTGGCGATAGAGCTTACCAGAACATGGATGCCCTAGGTAGGTCCTGGTTGCATTATGGTGTCCATGCCGTCTCTAAAACACTGTAGGCTTGGGAGTCCTTATAGTCTTTCTTGAATATGAGTTTGAGCCTTGTTTACATGATTCTTCTTCTCTCTTTGTCTCACCCTCAAGAATCCCAAAAAATAAATGGGTCCCCTTTTAAGCCCTTTTCAGACCCTCTAAAAATGAAAAGATTGTTGAGCGATCTTGTGGCCTTTCACGCTTGTTAAACTGAAATTTGAAGTCACGTCTGTCTGGCGGTAGTTTACCCCTTTTTTGGTCCAGATGGTCAACTGTACGAACAAAGGTATACTCTATTAAATTTTCATTCTTTAGAAGAGTACTCTCAAGTATAATTTTATCCCTTTTTCGGGCTTGAGGGACTAAACTTATGAAAAAGAAACCCCCACGAAGTCCATAGTTAAGGTCTTTTCAGACTCCCTAAAATTGAAAAGATCACCGAGTGACCTTATTCATTCACACTCGTTAAATTGGTCCAGAAGAATCTTCCTGGCGGAGTCCATAGTTAATCTTTTTTCAGACTCCTTAAAAGTGAAAAAATAGCTGAGTGATATTGTCCTTGTCACACTCATTAAAATGGTTTTGAATCGAGGTCTAATCGGTGCTATTTTATCCCTTTTTCGAACTGACTAGACTATATTTGAAAAAGGTACCCCAATGGAGTCTCCTTTTATGTTTTTTCAGACTCTCTAAATATGAAAAACCACCGAGATTACCTTCTTGGGGCTCATTAAACTTACATCGAAGGTTGTTACCATTGTGTGTTTTCTCAACCGCATTTGCATACCTTATCCACCAACCTTGTGACAGTTTGCTTCTGCGTCTTAACACCTTTGGCCGCTGGAGGATTTTTCCCAAGTATCATTTCACCAGAACATCAGTCTTGTCCTTATTCCTTGAGCTTGTATGTTTGCAATACTCGTTCCTCCATTGTAACGTAATATTCCTTTATTCTTTTTTCAAAATTATCGAAAAGAACAAAAAAAATCAAATATACCCCAAAAAGAGGATGGGAAAAGTATTTTCTTTATTGGCAGCATAATGAGTCGCCCTTGGATAAAGCACATCTGTCCATTTGACCATCAGACTATGGGATGTACTACGACCTTAGGAATCTTTTATCGTTATATAGAGTTGTGTCCTCCACCATTTGGTTATCCTTCCAAACATATAGAGATTTTGTGTTGCCTCCTGCTTCATAGACCTATGATTAACATATATGTTTCCTGAGTCTCATCACATGTCATGCTATTGTCCAAGGGAATTTTTTCACTAAGCCTGAGTCGGCCTCTCTGCAAAATGTCTCTTTTCTGCATACCCGACCATCTCGAACATCCAATCAAGTCCTTGTTCAAAATCATTGAAGCCTTCAATCTGATCATCAAAATTATCACGTCAATGACCAATGAGCTATCGAAGACCTCTGGGTAGTGTAGTCATACACTCATATTACACTCCTACCTGAGTTTTGAATATTTTGAAATTGTTTCTCAAGCTCTGAAGATCTCATCTCTAGCCATCAGGCCGAATCATCTTCTAGAAGATGGATACTCTACATGTATATCTTTCTGATTTCGAGATGTAGCTCTGTTGTGTATTGTTCACGGATACTCTTTATAGTTATTTAACATGGATCTACAGTGTATTTGATTAGTAGCCATGGTTCTATTTTATCCCGAGCATGGGTATGCCCGCCTCGGTGAGACATTTGTTATTTTGCAGACGACACCTTCTGGTTCCTGATCCTTGGGCTCAATCGTTTGGCGCATCAGTAAATATTGGTAATGTATTTCAGCCATCAGATGCTCTTCTGACCTCACACATTAGGGGGCATCTATTATAACCCTAAATTTCACCACACATGCTTACCTGGCATCAAGCCAACTCATATCCCTTCTTTGCCAAAACTCTGCTGAACAACTCTTTGAAAATCCTCTTGTGTAAAGGCCCACGCACCCTAACCCATTACTGTATGTGTGTACACACTGGCTGACTCACAACTAGCCGCATATACCTACAAAAGCACGAAAAAAGGAAAGTTGCTGACGGAACAAAAAGCTATGGGTGAGTTAACTGAAACTCCTGACCATGCATGGTCGAGGGTTCGTCGAAAAACCTAGCTCCTTCTAGCCTATAAAAGAAGGGGTAGGGGTACCATGGAAAAAATATAGCAAAGAAACTCTGTGCATTTATGTATTCCATTGTCCCAACCCTTTAGCCTTTCCTCATGCCAAAGGAGATTTAAAGCAAAGCAGTTGAAGGACAGAAGAAGAGGAGCCCAGGATCAGGTTCAAGGAGCGGTGGCTGGTCTCAAATTTTGTAAGTTGACTCACTTTAAGTAATAAAGAGAATGATTTTCCCATCCCAATTCATGAACTTTCTATGGTTTAATTAGTTTATGTTTGATTTCTAACTCGTGAGTATAGAAGTAGCATGCATGCATAGTTGTTGTTTGTCTTGAGTTCAGGTCATCTTTGGAAGGAGCATTGCAAACAAGTAATCAAGCACAATGGAGGATCGACATCGAATGTCGTTAATAAGGTAGGTGTTCCTTTCCATGCATTTACTGAGAAAAGGGGATTTAAATCTAGGGATGTAGGTAGAAGGTAGTTTCTATTCAGTCAAATCTGCATGCAAAGTCTGAACTCTATTTGCTAGTTCGTAGGGTGTTTTTCCCAACAACAAGCAGTCTCTAGAATTTTTCTTTTAACTTCAGTCTAATACATGCTGATGGTTGTAGCATGTAGTTCATGCACCCTTCTGTTGAGTGCATCAACCACTTTATTTTCTTTCCCTTTGATATGCTTTATATCAAAGTTATATTCTCTTAGAAATTCTAACCATCTGCTTTCCCTAGAATTTAGATTTGGCTGATCAAATAAATATTGCAGACCATTGTGGTATGTTCTTAGCTCAAACCTCTTTCCCATGAGGTAGTGTCTCCATTTCCTCAGGGCATGTACTATGGCTGCCAACCCCAAATCATGAGTGGCATAGTTTCTTTCATGCTCTTTCAACTTCCTTGATTCATAACATATCACAAATCCATTTTGACTGAGGACTCCACTAAGTCCTTCATTACATGCATCTATGCATACAATGAAATATTCATTTGGGTCTACAATCCTTAGTATTGGAGCACTTGTCAATAATTGTTTCAAATGTTGGAAACTACTATCACAGTCCGGCGTCCACTGAAACTTCATACCCTTTCTTTGCAAGGAAGTGATGGGGTGTGCTATCTTTGAGAATCCTCCAATGAATCTCTTGTAGTAACCTGCAAGGCACATGAATGATATGAACTCTATCACATTATTTGGTGCTGACCATTCTCTAATGGCTTCTATCTTCTCAGGGTCCATTGCTATCCCATCTTTTGAGATGATATGCCCAAAAAAATGAATTTGTTTCTAATAAAATGAGCACTTGCTCAATTTGGCATACAACTGACGTTCCCTTAATACTTGCAACACCATCCTAGAATGATGTTCATGCTCTTCCTCTGACTTGGAACATATAATAATTTCATCCAAAAAGACAATGACAAACTTGTCCAAATACTCTCAGAAAACACCATTCATTAAGCACATGAAAACAACTAGTGCATTTGACAACCCAAATGGTACCACTGTGAACTCATAATGACCATACCTTGTCCTGAAGGTGGTCTTGCTAATATCTTCTACTTTAATTCTTACCTGATGGTATCCTAATCTGAGATCTATCTTTGAAAATATCTTTGCATCCTTCAATTGATCAAAGAGGTCATCAATCCTTAATAGAGGATACTTGTTCTTAATAGTCACTTTATTCAACTGTCTGAAGTCAATGCACAATATTAACATTCCATCTTTCATTTTCACAAACACGACTAGGGCACCCCAAGGTGATACACTTGGGCGTATATAACCCCTTTTCAAAAGTTCTTCAACCTGCATTTGCAACTCCTTCAATTCTGGTGTACTCATTATGTAAGGAGTCTTTGATATTGGCACTGCTCCAGGCATCAAATCTATAGAGAAATCAATGTCTCTCCTTGGGGGTATTCCTGGTACTTCCTTGAATACATCTTCAAATTCTTTCAGGACTGCATAATCCTCCAAATTTGTCACCTTGTCTTTAGGTGTCTCCTCCATATGAGCTGCAAAAATTTGACATCCTCTTCTATAACATTTCTTCAGCTGCAATGCTAAAATTTCTCTAACAGTTATTGCCCTGGGAATTCCATGCACTTTCCTTTGGTTCCCTTCTTCATCCAAGCAAGTGAATGCTTTGTTATGAAAATCCAATAGAGAATGATGTGGTTCCAACCAATCCATCCCAATTAAATATTCATAGGAACATAAAGGTAAGATGTTCAAACTGCCTTAGTATTTAGTCCATTCATGTCTATGAGGCATGACTTAACCATCTCATTAACTTTTCTTCTGTCTCCTGTAGACAGTTGCACCAAACAAGATTTCCCATGCTTTCTTCTTGGCAATTGCAAACTTTCCACCATCTTAGGGTCTATATAACTATGACTAACTCCTGAATCAATTAAAATAGCAAGGGTTTGGTTGTTGATCATACCTTCCCCTTCAATCATGTGGGACTGATACTCTGCTTTATTGTTGTCCAGGGCTACATAAATCCTTGGCACATATCTTCCCATGTCCTCTACTATCTCAACTCGTTGAACATTGTGAACAACCCTACCTTTTTCACCTCTGTGAGGACAACCTCTGAACCTATGGTCTCCTTTACAACCCCAACATTGCATAGGTGGTTGTCTTGGCCCTTGACTCCCTGTGTCAATCACTCTAGTTTCCTTATGCGTTTTATTCCATTGTGGATTATTTCTAAAGAATGGTGGCTTAGCTCCCTTCTTCCTCTGATCCATCTTGAATTTCTTATTGTCTTCCCAAGCCTTTTGGAAAGCTGGCCTTGCTTTCACCCAGACATATAAGCATTTATCTCTCCTTATGGTCTCTTCTAATGTCTTGGGATCATCATACTATATTTTGTCACCGATGAACGATGGCAATCCACTTAAATACCTTTGAATATTGATTGTCTCATCCTTAATGAAACTCACATACTTCAACAGTTCTAGAAACCTTCTCTCGTATTCATCTATGGTCGTACTTCCAAGCCTGAGTTCAAAGAACTCTTTCATTTTCTTGTCATAGTATCTCTTAGTCAAGAACTTCTTCTCGAAATACTTCTTGAATTCAATCCAAGTAACACTTTTCTCTACAATGTGTTGTACCTTCACAAATGGATCCCACCACATGGAGGCCTTTCCTTTGAGTTGATAGATAGTGATTCTACCTTCAGCATGAGAAGAATAATTATGCAATTGAAAATACTTCCCCATGCCTAGCAACCATGTTTCGACATCTTCATCCTTCTTTTGCTCACCATCAAATGTAGGAGGTTTGATTTTGTTCATTTCTCCTTGTAGCTCATCCATCCTAGATCTCTTATACCTTCTGACAGGGGATAGACTTGAGTTGTTGCCTTCTCTCTTATGGGAATGCCTTTGGGGATGATGGTGATGTTTACTAGCACTTTTTACTTTTCCTTTCTCCTCTAAAGATTTGTGACTCTCAGATTTACTTGAGTCACTCTCCTTAACCAATTTCTTTATTCTATTCAAACCTTCCAATAGATTCATGTTGGAATCATCCTAATGCTCTTTGGATTTCATAAGCCTTTCATTATCAGCTTTATGGCTTTGGACATCCTTATGAAAATTCTTAATGGTCTCAGTCATATTCATATCTTCATTCCTTTCTTCTCCATGTCCGTTGGAGTTCATTCCTTCCATGTGCAAATGGACATCCATCCCTCTGCTCTTCTCTGGATGACTATAATTCCCCTGTGCCTCTTCCATTCCTATGGACTTTGCATTGGTCTGACCTGACCGAGTTGTTGTTAATTCTGCAAAACGTCCAGCCATCGAAACTAATCAGGCTAACAATTCAGCAATTCATGAGAATATGCACCATTTCGACTCAACATACACATCATCATTATCACTCCCGATTTCCTGGTGTTATCACCATGAAAATTCTAGATAAGACCCAAGTCTCGAGAACACAGACGCGCAGTGCCTTTTAAGATACACTTGTGCAATAAGTTGGTTTGTCGAAACCACTTTCACCAAGACGCGGTATCACATGTCTCAACATGTGAAATCCACCACTCGTGATGTTAGTTGAACGCCGCCATGTAAAAAACTCAAAATCTAATCATTTGAAATGGATTGGCCAAGAATGGCAACCCAACGCTCTTGTACGTAATATGTTTGTGCTTCATAAATGAAGTTCTATAATTAACACTCCCCAAGTATGAATATATCTTTGTATCCATAACCAAAGTAATCTCCAAACTGCTCGACTTCCTTCTCTCTGTAAAGATACATTTCGATATCCCCAACCTGCAATACATGGACAAGGATAAGTCGAGTGAGACTAGTTATTCGAGAAACATGCTAGGCTTTCCTGCAAATAAGGAGGAAAGGGTCCTTGCGCACATTCTAGCAAATAAGTTCCACGCAGAGCTGGTTATAGACTCGCAATTGGAAATCAGGCTGAATCCCACTATAAAGGATTTAGTCATCAACAGGCCATCCACTAAAAAGAAAAGGAGTAAGCGGCATAAGAAGGAGGAATCCACAGCTGAAGTGGTCGAAAGTGTTGGAGAAAATAAACCGGTCTGGTTAGACTCTTCTTTAAAGGAAGAGATTGCTAAGCTGAAGTAAGTCTTCAACTAAGATAAGCATGTCTCAGTGAATTTTGAACATCCAGTAATGAAGGTAAAGAGTACAAGAGATGATAGGCATGTTCTTCAAACGACCATTTATACAATAGGCTAACTATTGTCATCACCCTTTTGTAATTTTGTGATTAATACGATTATATAAATACAAAAACAGATTTTAGACTATTGTATTACAATTTCTATCTAGTGATGTTATGAATCTTGTTTTCTTTTATAATAAGTTTTTCTTGTAATCTTATATTTTATTTTCATCTGTCTAAATTGGAGGAAATTAAAACTCAGAATTATTTTTAATTAATGCTTCAATGTGGTTATGTGTTTCTTTTTCTTTTATTATTATGCAATTTAAACTCTGACTCATTGCCTTCCAAGAGACTTCGTGTGCATTAACTTGACCTGTTCATTTATATTTATCGTGCATAGAAATATTACAAGATAAAACACTTCTCCGTGCACCTAAATCTACGATGCATTTTTTCTTCGTCATACCAACTACTTACATGAACTACTCTGGTGTTGTGCACCAAAACCCATTGTGCACAGATTTGATACCACACATCGATATTCCACATGCATTTTCGTCCTATGCATGCACCATGTCAAGTTTAACATATTCCATAGTGCTCAAATATCTACACACACTATTGAATACACCATCGCGAAACAACTTATACTCATACTTATGCGTGTACTAACAAACTCCTCTACGTTAAGAAATATTTGCGCACCCCATGTGCACCTTACTATGTGTGTGCTTACCACGCAAGGCTAATTTTAGTGCATGCATCTACACATAATAATCTTCCTCATGGTGCCACAATTTACCACACACACTGACATGCCAATGTTTTCCCGTGCGGTGCCAAATTAACCACGTGCACCAGTACACCAACCTTTTCCACGAACACTCCGTGACTCCAATTCTAGTCACTTCGAAGTTACTTTTTTGTGAATATTCACTTCAATTGCACCCCTCTGGCCTGTCCAAGCTCAGTGTTGAACTGAAGCTTTGATACCATTCTATGACGATTCCCTCGGCCAACCTCAGGCTAGGGTACGCCACTCCAGAGAAACCACTCATGCTCTGACACCAGTCGGTAACATTCCCAGTCATTAGGCCGGGCCATGCTACACTAGGGATCACTTTCGTTCCCATACTATGGAACATATAGTAGCATACCCAGTAGTCAAATAAGCAATGCCACATAAATTTTCTCTTTAAACTTCATGAAACTAAAACATATACATACAACACGCCCATGGAAGCTTTACATCTAAACATAAACAAACAATTACTTTCTATAACATATGACTTTTATGAATCTTGTTTTCTTTTATAATAAGTTTTTCTTGTAATCTTATATTTTATTTTCATCTGTCTAAATCAGAGGAAATTAAAACTCAGAATTATTTTTAATTAATGCTTCAATGCGGTTATGTGTTTCTTTTTCTTTTTTTATTATGCATTTTAAACTCAGACTCATCGCCTTCCAAGAGACTTCATGTGCATTAACTTGACTTCTTCATTTATATTTATTGTGCATAGAAATATTACAAGGTAAAACGCTTCTCCATGCACCTAAATCTACGGTGCATTTCTTCTTCATCGTACCAACTACTTACGTGCACTACTCTGGTGTTGTGCACCAAAACCCATTGTGCACAGTTTTGATACCACACACCGATATTCCACATGCATTTTCGTCCTATGCATGCACCATGTCAAGTTTAACATATTCCATAGCGCTCAAATATCTACGCACACTACTGAATACACCATCGCGAAACAACTTATACTCATACTTATGCACGTACTAACAAACTCCTCTATGTTAAAAATTACTTGTGCACCCCATGTGCACCTTACTTTGTGTGTGCATACCATGCAAGGCTAATTTTAGTGCATGCATCTACACATAATAATCTTCCTCACGACGCCACAATTTACCACACACACTGACATGCCAATGTTTTCCCGTGTGGTGCCAAATTTACCACGTGCACCAGTACACCAACCTTTTCCACGGACACTCCGTGACTCCAATTCTAGTCTCTTCGAAGTTACTTTTTTGTGAATATTCACTTCAATTTCACCCCTCTGGCCCATCCAAGCTCAGTGTTGAACTGAAGCTTTGATACCATTCTATGACGATTCCCTCAGCCAACCGCAGGCTGGGGTACGCCACTCCAGAGAAACCACTCATGCTCTGACACCAATCGGTAACATTCCCAGTCATTAGGCCGGGCCATGCTACACTAGGGATCAATTTAATTCCCATATTGTGGAACATACAATAGCATACCCAATAGTCAAATAAGCAATGCCACATAAATTTTCTCTTTAAACTTCATGAAACTAAAACATATACATACAACACGCTCGTGGAAGATTTACATATAAACATAAACAAACAGTTACTTTCGATAACATACGACTTTTATATTGAAATAATAGTAACTACAGATATGCATCGTTTACAGGAAACCATGTGACGTTAGCTAAATGCCGCCATGTAACGAACTCAAAATCTAATCATTTGAAATGGATTGGCCAAGAATGGAAACCCAACGCTCTTGTACGTAATCTATCTGAGCTTCATAAATTAAGTTCTATAATTACCACTCCCCATGTATGAATACATCTACGTATCCATAACCAAAGTAATCTCCAAACTGCTCAACTTCCTTCTCTCTGTAAAGACACATTTCGGCATCCCCAACCTACGATACATGGACAAGGATAAGTCGAGTGAGACTAGTTATTCGAGCAACATGCTAGGCTTTCCTGCAAATAAGGAGGAAAGGGTCCTTGCACACATTCTAGCAACTAAGTTCCACACAAATCCGGTTATAGACTCGTGATTGGAAATCAGGCTGAATCCCACTATAAAGGATTTAGTCATCAACATGCCATCCGCTAAGAAGAAAAGGAGTAAGTGACATAAGAAGGAGGAATCTACAACTGAAGTGGCCGAAAGTTTTGGAGAAAATCAACCAGTCTAGTTAGACTCTTCTTTAAAGGAGGAGATCGCTAAGCTGAAGTAAGTCTTCAACTAAGATAAGCATGTCTCAGTGAATTTTTAACATCTGGTAACGAAGGTAAAGAGTACAAGAGATGATAGGCATGTTCTTCAAACAACCATTTATACAACAGGCTAACTGTTGTCATCACCCTTTTGTAATTTTGTGATTAATACGATTATATAAATACAGAAACAGATTTTAGATTGTTGTATTACAATTTCTATCTGGTGATGTTATGAATCTTGTTTTCTTTTATAATAAGTTTTTCTTGTAATCTTATATTTTTTTTTCATCTGTCTAAATCGGAGGAAATTAAAACTCAGAATTATTTTTAATTAATGCTTCAATGTGGTTATGTGTTTCTTTTTCTTTTATTATTGTGCAATTTAAACTCAGACTCATCGCCTTCCAAGAGACTTCGTGTGCATTAACTTGACCTGTTCATTTATATTTATCATGCATAGAAATATTACAAGGTAAAACGCTTCTCCGCACACCTAAATCTACGGTGCATTTTTTCTTCACCGTACCAACTACTTATGTGCACTACTCTGGTGTTGTGCACCAAAACCCATTGTGCACAGTTTCGATACCACACACCGATATTCCACATGCATTTTCGTCCTATTCATGCACCATGTCAAGTTTAACATATTCCATAGCGCTCAAATATCTACGCACACTACTGAATACACCATCGTGAAACAACTTATACTCATACTTATGCGTGTACTAACAAACTCCTCTACGTTAAGAAATACTTGCGCACCCCATGTGCACCTTACTTGATTACCACGCAAGGCTAATTTCAGTGCGTGCATCTACACATAACAATCTTCCTCGCAGCGCCACAATTTACCACACACATTGGCATGCCAATGTTTTCCCGTGCGGTGCCAAATTTACAACATGCGCCAGTACACCAACCTTTTCCACGAACACTCCGTGACTCCAATTCTAGTCACTTCGAAGTTACTTTTTTGTGAATATTCACTTCAATTGCACCCCTCTGGCCCATCGAAGCTCAGTGTTGAACTAAAGCTCTGATACCATTCTATGACGATTCCCTCGTCCAACCTCAGGCTGGGGTACGCCACTCCAGAGAAACCACTCATGCTCTGACACCAGTCAGTAACATTCCCAGCCATCAGACTGGGCCATGCTACACTAGGGATCACTTTCATTCCCATACTGTGGAACATACAGTAGCATACCCAATAGTCAACTAAGCAATGCCACATAAATTTACTCTTTAAACTGCATGCAACTAAAACATATACATACAACACGCTCGTGGAAGCTTTACATCTAAACATAAACAAACAATTACTTTCTATAACATACAACTTTTATATTGAAATAATAGTAACTACAGATATGCATCATTTACAGGAAACCATGTGATGTCAGTTGAACGCCGCCATGTAACGAACTCAAAATCTAATCATTTGAAATGGATTGGCCAATAATGGAAACCCAATGCTCTTGTACATAATCTGTCTGTGCTTCATAAATGAAGTTCTATAATTACCACTCCCCAAGTATGAATATATCTGCGTATCCATAACCGAAGTAATCTCCAAACTGCTTGACTTCCTTCTCTCTGTAAAGACACATTTCGGTATCCCCAACCTGCGATACATGGACAAGGATAAGTTGAGTGAGACTAGTTATTTGAGCAACATGCTAGGCTTTCCTGCAAATAAGGAGGAAAGGGTCCTTGCACACATTCTAGCAACTAAGTTCCACGCAAAGTTGGTTATAGACTCGTGATTGGAAATCAGGCTGAATCCCACTATAAAGGATTTAGTCATCAACAGGCCATCCGCTAAGAAGAAAAGGAGTAAGTGGCATAAGAAGGAGGAATCTACAACTGAAGTGGCCGAAAGTGTTGGAGAAAATCAATCGGTCTGGTTAGACTCTTATTTAAAGGCAAAGATCGCTAAGCTGAAGTAAGTCTTGAACTAAGATAAGCATGTCTCAGTGAATTTTTAACATCCAGTAACGAAGATAAAGAGTACAAGAGATGATAGGCATGTTCTTCAAACGACAATTTATACAACAGGCTAACTGTTGTCATCACCCTTTTGTAATTTTGTGATTAATACGATTATATAAATACAGAAACAGATTTTAGACTGTTGTATTACAATTTCTATCTGGTGGTGTTATGAATCTTGTTTTCTTTTATAACAAGTTTTTCTTGTAATCTTATATTTTATTTTCATCTGTCTAAATCAGAGGAAATTAAAACTCAGAATTATTTTTAATTACTGCTTCAATGCGGTTATGTGTTTCTTTTTCTTTTTTTATTATGCATTTTAAACTCAGACTCATTGCCTTCCAAGAGACTTTGTGTGCATTAACTTGACCTGTTCATTTATATTTATTGTGCATAGAAATATTACAAGGTAAAACGCTTCTCCATGCACCTAAATCTACGGTGCATTTCTTCTTCATCGTACCAACTACTTACGTGCACTACTCTGGTGTTGTGCACCAAAACCCATTGTGCACAGTTTTGATACCACACACCGATATTCTACATGCATTTTCGTCCTATGCATGCACCATGTCAAGTTTAACATATTCCATAGCGCTCAAATATCTACGCACACTACTAAATACACCATCGCGAAACAACTTATACTCATACATATGCATGTACTAACAAACTCCTCTACGTTAAGAAATACTTGTGCACCCCATGTGCACCTTACTTTGTGTGTGCTTACCACGCAAGGATAATTTTAGTGCGTGCATCTACACATAATAATCTTCCTCGCGATGCCACAATTTACCACACACACTGGCATGCCAATGTTTTCCCGTGTGGTGCCAAATTTACAACGTGCGCCAGTACACCAACCTTTTCCACGGACACTCCGTGACTCCAATTCTAGTCACTTCGAAGTTACTTTTTTGTGAATATTCACTTCAATTGCACCCCTCTGGCCCATCCAAGCTCAGTGTTGAACTGAAGCTCTGATACCATTCTATGACAATTCCCTCAACCAACCTCAAGCTGGGGTACGCCACTCTAGAGAAACCACTCATGCTCTGACACCAGTCGGTAACATTCCCAGCCATCAGGTCGGGCCATGCTACACTAGGGATCACTTTCATTCCCATACTATGGAACATACAGTAGCATACCCAGTAGTCAACCAAGCAATGCCACATAAATTTACTCTTTAAACTACATGCAACTAAAACATATGCATACAACACGCTCGTG
>ML809291.1:128399-147309 GCA_009831015.1 Picea engelmannii | reverse complement strand
ATCTTTTTTGCATGATATTATTTTCCTTGGGGACGATGCAAAACTACATATGTGGAGTTTTTTCAAACTTCCTTTAACATCTATATTATTCTCCCCTCTCACAATTTTCTGGAGTTACTGTTTTTTTATGGAAACATGGTATGTTTGAGAAAGCAGAGTCTCATGGCATATTTTCATTATTGTGTGAAATAAATACAGAACTCAAGGACATGACTTCTAAAGCATACTTAACAATATTCACGACATAAACATATGACGTTTAAAGTATAATCCATTCATCATATAGAAATCAGAGAAACATAAGATAGAATGTGAGTAATCATGAAATTGTCGTTTGGTTATGGTTCTGGTACATTTTTTCAAGGCATCCTTGACACATCAACTCTTACCTTGAAATGGTGAGCACATCATGCATTTATGCTAGATATTTCATTTCCTCTAGAATGTCCCTGAGGGAGATGTCCCCAAGGATGTGTGGGGCCTCCTCCACAAGGATGGAGAGCATTGATTGTAATCCTAGTTTCTCCTAGTCTATATAGGAGATGCTGGGAAGACCATTGTGTTGGTTAGCTTATTTGTGTTTTGAGCTATAGCGATGTAATTCTTCTTTCAATTTTCAATAGAAGATGGATGTTGTGTTGAGCATTGAGTTTTTTGTTTGCGTTGTTCGTATTTCCGACAATATGTGTTTGTAGATTACCTTATTCAGAAGTTGCTCATTTTTTTGGAGGTTTTCATTTTTTAGCTACCTAGTACTGTTTAGGTTAATTTCAAATGCAAAATCTAGTTATCATGATCTGAAATTAACATTGTATCAGAGTACATTCCCTGAAATCTTCCCTGAAATCTTCCCTGAAATAAAAAAATTTAGTTTCTGTTGGTAACTTGCCCATTCATGCTGATTTGAGTCTCTGGCATGCTTGAAGGCTTGAACTAAATTTTTTTCAACAAGTCATCAAGTTCATAAAATATGCATCGTACAAATATCAACTGCCATATTACTATTTATTTACTGTGTAGTTTGGTTTGGACTTTTAACCTTCTGTTTCACAATTTTGGAGGTTCATGTTAATATCTTACATATTGCTTTGGTTACCTCTGAGGCTCAAAATTAAGGAGCTCTTAATCATGGACAAAGCTCAAAGTTTGGCATTTTAGTTAAGTTTTATATATCCTCGACATTGTAGGTGATATAAAAGCTTTTCTTCATCTAAAGAAAGTGGTTCAAGTACTCCATGAGTGTTATGTCAAACCCCTTGGCATACACAAAACAAAGGCCTATACAAAGCATATAGCACTTGGCATTGGAACATGGTTTGGTCCAGTTTTATCATTACTCCTGTTCTTAAACATGGAGAATTCTTAACCTCAAGGAGAAACTTTGGAAGTGATTTTCGGGGAAACTGTTGTTCTCTTGATATGTGATAACTTGTCTATGTTCGACATTGAATTTCCATAATGGTTATGATATTATTAGTTGGTAGGTTTGATTAATTTTGTATGGTTCTTCTATGGACGTCATTTAAAGAAGAGGAGATGAACATGTAGTTAGACACAAGTTCATTTTTAAAGTGATTTGCCATGCACAAATTTTGCATACCTCATATTTTAGGTCTTCATGCTTGTGGAGATGATACCAAGAGTAATCTCATTAGGATAGAAGCTGTGACANCATGTTTCATTGGGTAAAATTTTGAAGGATCTGTTAGACGTGTATGAACTTAATGTTAGTTCATTCACCATATTGGGTCTTTTTATCTCTTAGACACTCTCGAAAGAAAAAACCCAACCTTTAGTGCAAGGGAAAGCCTAAGGAAACTATTAAGAAGGTCACTAGCTGACACCTATATGACTTACTCCTTCTTTGGGCTTGGAATGACTATTAGGTCTTGATATTGATATTGTATTTTTTTTTAAATACCTACACAAAGGTGGCAGTTGCGACGTCTTTCACTCTCTTCATGTCACTATTGCCATGTTAAAGACATCTCTCTTTCCACCTCCAATATTGTTGCTCCCATAGCAACCACGTCAGATCTAGTAACTCCAGGTTGTCTCTCTTTCCATGTGATGGACATCGTTCTTGCCACATCCAAGAGTGTCACTCCCATAGCAATCATGTCGGAGCTAATACCTCATCCCGTCAGTCTTGCCACCTTCAGAACATCTCTCTTGCCACCTCTGAAACATCGTTCTTTCCACCTTTAAAACGTCTCTCTTGACACATTAAGAACGTCTCTTTTGCCACCTTTTAAACGTATCTCTTGCCACGTTTGAAATGTCTCTCTTTCCACGTTTACAACGTCAATATTTCCACGTTTTAAACGTCCCCTTTTACATGTTTACAATGTCAGTATTGCCACGTTTTAAACATCCCTTTTGCCACGTTTACAATGTCGGTATTGCCACGACCTAGACGTTGGTATTACGATGTCAATGTGGGGTTGGACAATCCAATTTATGATGACACGTGGAGTCATATAACGTCGCAATACAGACGAAAACTAGGTCGTCGGAAAAACGACATCCTGTGAAATGACGTTTGAGGGGGCCCACAGTTTTTCGATCTTCTGACAATAGAAAGTGGAAATTGCATCGAACGCACCGTCAGAATTTGACCCAAATGTATTAGTGATTCTGTCTGCGGCCATATTAGTTATGTTTAAATTTTGGGGAATAAGCAAGATTGATGATGATGTGGGTGAAACAATCCCTTGTGTTTTACAATTTATATGTATTGTCCCTGAACCTTGTCTTTCAATAGATGTAGACTTCTCTTCTGGACTTTGATCAACTAATGGAATGAGAAATAGAGGATTATCAAAATAATAATAATGTGTTCTGAAATCTTCAAGTGAGAAAGATTCACAAGATGATGCAGAAGTCTTTGTTTCACTCTTAATACTTGTGCTGGGAACTCTCAAATCTCCAGTTTCAGACAACAAGTATGGAAATTCCTATTTAATAAACTCAATAAGCAACTTCCTTTGTTCTGAACTTAATTCTGAAACATTTGTTGGGAATGAAACTGTATCAGACTTAACAACAACTTATTTTCACTTTCGGGTTTCAAATCTTCATTTTCTTGGGTTTTAATGATCTCAGAAGATTCTGCCTGAGAACTTTCTGAAGATAATTTCCCTTTTGAGTGTGAAGACTGACCAAGAAGAACTTTAGGATTTCTTAGTATTTTTTTAGGGTCTGGCACTACTGCTACAGGCTCGGGATCTAGATTTTTCCTTGTTACTGGTCTCTTATTTGATGGTGGAGGATTTTCTGGAATTTTAGGTATTTTCCCTTCTTTCTTAGGAGCCAGAATTACTACAGAGGAGTCTCCAGGTGAATAATAACAGTCTTTAGAAAGTGTCCAAAATCGTGTTCACCATCAAGATCTGAATCTAAACTTTTCATTTCCCCAGGGAAGTTATCTTCGTTTCTTCGCTCCCCGACAACAATGCCAAAAATGTTAGTCGCTAAAGTTGCACTTGACTGGTAAGGGCAAGCTAGGGCATCATTGATTTTATAACAAAGTATTTTTGAGGGTTTTATGATTTGGTTTTGGTATAATGGTTGAAAATTGGGTCAAGCTCACAGCATGGCATGAATGCATATCCCATTGGCTTAATAATAGGTAGATACATAGATGGAGTAAACCAATTCAAGAAAAGGAAAGTGAAATCTTCAATTTGTCAATTTCACAAAGCTTAGTTTCAATATATTATAAAGAAAAAGGGGTATCAGCTTGAAAACATTACTTGAAAATTATCTCTACAGCAAAATCTTCACTATATAAATTAACATTCAAGAACCAAAAGCATTGCAATTTGAATAATAAATTCAAGCATGAAAAATGAAATAACAGAGTAGAAAAGAGAAGGTCTAACCATCCACATCCCTTTGCTATTAAGTGTCAATTGAACATACATGCCTTTACAATAATCTCCACAAAAAGTCTCTATAGATCTCCAAATTTTCGACCCTCATAAGGTATGTCTTCTGTCTATTTAAAACAACTATGAAACTACCAGATCCTATTACCTAGGAAAACTTTAAATGACTAGAATCAAAGAGTATCCAGATCCTAAATTATGTCACTCAAAAAATGAGCTACTATTTCCAAAATAGTCCACAGCTCAATAGCTTGATATAACAAACATTGCCAGCAATACTCTACAAAATAGAGATTTCATTTGACTCTGTAAAGAAGATCGAAATCTTAGCATTTCCTTGATCAAAACGAGTATTATTTGCCATATCTCCTGGAGCACCTTTAAACAAAATTGTAACCAATCTTCATGTTACCTTTAAGATAAAATCGCAGCAGAGGCTTTGGAATGTTTTTGCTTGAGCTTTGTGGTTAACACAACATTGTGCCAGTAAAGTCTGAAATTGATTTCCTTGAGTTCCTTAAGCAACGCCCTTTTCTCTTTCTTCTTCTTTTTAAGACTTTGAATTCTTTCTTGCTAGCGATCATTCCACTGTTCTATTTGCATCTTTTCCTTCTTTAACTGTTTTATGGTTTTCTAAAATTCTTTAATCTTTTCCTTATCAATTCTTATCTCGACCCTGAATCCTGAACAATCTTCAGAGCGTGCAGTTTCATTCAAATTTAAAGTAACAATGGGTTCTTTGGCTTTAACTTGATATTTTGAAATCAATTATGAGCTATGTTCTTCTTCAGAACTTGATGAATCCATAGCTCCAGGTACATCTGGTAAGTAATCCTAATCTTCCATGTAATCCTGTGTTTCTTCATGGAATTCACTAATGCCTTTAGCCATCTCTTTAGCCTTAGCTAATCTAGTAGAATCTCTCGTTACAGGCCCTGTAGGTGGTGTAAGTTTTCCCTTTGATTTGCTGGCAGATTTCTTGGGAAAAGGAGTCTTCTTTGCTTTTTTACCTGGTGCTAGTTTCAACCTCATCAGAATCATCATCTATGATTATGGTGTTTTCTTCTTTAATGGAAATATTGAACATTTCTTTTGAGTTCAGCCTATACTTATTAGTATCCCTGGTTGAATTTCTCCGAGGTTTTTGTGATACACACACACCCTTTTTTCTTTTTCCTTTGACTGCAACGTTCTTTTTGCTGGTGGATAGCATTTCAGACTTGACTGCAGTTTGAGCAATGAGATCATTATCTGACTCTGTCTCTTCTTTGACATCTTCCTTAGGAATCACCTCATGTTCGGGATCCCATATAGGTATTTTACTCCTGCTCTTTTTAGTTACCTTGATATCAGAAGATTCTTCTTTTACAGGGTTTTCATCAACAACATCTTGACTCTGTTTAAAAAATTTATTCCCTCTGCCCTTTTTTGAATTATTGGATTGAGCAATAGGTTTTAAGGATTCCGTGAGCCAATTCCAGGGCTTTTGTAGTTCATTCATAGCAAACATGACTAGGGTTTTATTCAGGACTTGATGGAACAAACTGCCCTTGGCATTAGTGGAAATCTATTGTACCTTCTTAGACATTTTTGTCAAACTTTTAAACAGGAAATAAGGAAGGTTTGAAGGGTAGTCACCGTTGAGATGCATCAATATTCTGATATGGTAGATGTAGATCAAAGAAAACCTCCCTTCGTAGGTGATGTATCTGTGAATCACCACCAGGGAAGTGTGCCATTTAGGTCAAACCCAGCTGCGAGGAATTCCCCTTCTCCAATCCAGATTTTGCTTATCTGGAAGGAGGAATTGATTCACAAACTCAGTGACCACGTGTTCCTTCTTCCACCATCTTTCCCCTCCAACCACGAGCCTGCAAGCCTTGGCTATAGTCTTCTTTGTCACCAACATAAAAAAATTTCCGATTTCGACCTCATGACCATCGAAATTCAAAGAAAATTCCATGGAAACCTGTTCATCATATCCTTGAAATGTAGTGAGGAACTCAAACCACCCTGCGTCTCTGAATCTTTGAGCCATTTGAGGGTAGGCTTCAAGGAGTTCGACACCTTCTGGTTCGATTCTAGCCACTTGTCTGCTCCGCTTTGGCACCATTTAAACTCAAATCTGCAAATAACGCCCTCGGGTTCCAAATTCCCTTCCTGCAACTACTGATATATGCCCGATGCTTTGAATGGATACCTATATTTCTTCCTATAGGGTTGAACTTAAAACAACTCTAACTGATCACATAATAATCATTAAATAACAGGGGATTCGGAAATGAACCCTGCGCACGTGTATAGTGATCATGTTCTGAACATGTTGGATTTAGAGGTGATTACCAAATTCTCATGGGAACACACGAACTCTTAGCTCATGATATCGTTATCATAACTAAATTGGGATAGCAGGAGCACGTTATGGCATGATTATTTGGCGCTACAGGAATAGGCTTATTCCCGTAACACGTTTGACAACTTAAAATTTGAAAATTCCAACGACATAAAGGAGACACTTCTAATTTAAACAATGTTTTTCATAATCAAAACTCAAATAAATCATCAAAAATTTTAATGCAAACCATGAAATATCAAAATCTAAAAAATGAAAATAGCTGAAAAATGGAAAAAGAGGGATCGGTAAGGAGGGTTTAGGACAAGGGTTTATTACTTAAACCAAGACAAAAGTAGAGACTAACGGTAGGTTCATGGAAGTTCTGCACGTAGTTGGTGGTTTTAATCCAGTTAAAAGATAAGTATCATTTCCATGCTTAATTATTTATGTTATGCATGTCTGTGATTCTTGAAATGTTATCATGTGTTCTGTTGCATGTAGGAATTAGTGTCAATTCTATTTGAGTCTGTATGGTAGCAATAACTATGTGTTATTTGTTTTAAATTAATTAGAAATACATGTTATATATATATATATATGTGTGTGTGTGTGTGTGTGTGTGTGTGTGTGTGTGTGTGTGTGTTCCTCTATGGCATTTCCCGACCTATTGGTGGCTGGGTACGTTACAAATTGGTATCAAATCTAGTTAAGCTAAGTGAAGTGTTTTAGTAGTGGCATTGCTCGGCCTGTTGGTGTCCAGGGATGTTACAAATTGGTATCAGAGCTAGTTGAGCTAAGTGAAGTGTCTGAGTTGTGGTGTGTTGGGCCCCAACAACTCCCCCTCAATGTTTACAAAATTTAAGGGCCCCCATTAGAATTATAATGAGCTACAAAATCAACATTTTCAAATAGTTCCATACCTTGGCTTGCTTTGAGACAAACTTAAGACATTCACTATAGTATGAGACATTCATTACAAGAGTATATGTCAAAATTTAGAAACGAGCATAAAAATCTTAATTTAAACAAAAAACGTTAATTTTTATCAACTGTTTACTTTCGTTTAAATTATAATTATGTGTTCTTTCTTTTGCTCATTAGCAAGTTTGACTATTTTGAATAATGTATTCAATACTTCATCAAATAATATCTTGGTTGGTTTCTCATTTTCATAAAATCATTTGGTGATATTAATTAATTAATATATTTTTTTTTCATTTTGCATCTCATTTCAAAATAAAAATTAATAATAATAATAAAATAATTATCTATCATTTGTTTGATTTTGTAAAAAACTAAAATTAATGTTTTTCTCTTATCCATTAACTTGAAGCTTCTAGAATATTAAGATCATATTTGAAAGGAAATTATAAACAATGTTTGTTTATAACTTATAGTTAGTTTAAATTCAGTTTTTATTTTATTGTTCTAGATTTTGTTTTATTCACAATTTTTAGGTTATTAATTTAGGTTTCTTTTTGTTTCATAGGTTTCTATTATCAGTTATTTGGTACGGATGTGATCATGGTTTGATTTTATTGTCTAAATATGTTCAAGATGATTAATCCAAAAATAATATTGGATTGATGCAAATAATTTTATGAGTAACAATAGATAAAATTTGGAAAGGCGTCAAGATCAGACAAACAATTTTGCAGGACTGATTTCAGCCAAACCATGAGGAATTTGAAGAAACGGTTGAAAACCCATCTCCCAAATGGACCCATTTAGCTTTTGCATATAAATTTTCCCAAACAAATGCACGATTTGAGAGATATTTGTGTCTCTTTACGAGGAAAATTTCGGGTTGTGGAAATTATTAATGATGCCACTGTTCATTCATTGTATAAATATATAAGCAAGTTCAAAGCCATGGAGATCCAAGAATTGGAGAGGAGGATTTTTATCCTTTCTCTTTTGTATATTATTTATTTTGTAAACTTTTGTTCTTTTCAAATGGAGTAACGGAGTATTTTCAAAGAAGAATATGGAATTCCAGGTTGCTTAATGGCTTTTGTCCTGTGAGTAAAATGGTTTTAATTTCATTATAATGTCTTCATATTCTTTGAATAATTGATTATGCATTGATTTAAATTAGATTTTGTCTATTTTATCAATACATGGTTAATTGCTATCATTTATGTATTAATTTTTCAATCTTTAAGAGTCTATTATCCCAAAAATTCTTTCAGGACTAGAGTATGGGCATGTGATTTTGAGAAAGAATATGGGAAAGCAATTCATCTTTGGCTTTAGACCTGTGTGATGCTTATTCCATTTCATTATTTCATTATTGTTGTATTATGAGAATGTTATTATGGTTGATTTTATCTTTACCTTGTCATCATATGGTGTTTTCATACTGTTAAATGTTATATGTTGTCCATAATTTCTTATTCCATTTTCTATGTGTGATTGATCTATCATTTGATTATTTTTTAATTTATTCTTAATGTTAAATGTTGGATAATATCAATATTCAGATTTGAGTTTTCTCTCATTCTTAAATATTGATCATCCTAAGATCACAAGATTTTTAATTAGATGTCTTTCTTTTGTTATTAATTTAATCCAATATCAAATACTTCTTTGAATGTATTCTGGAAGTGTTAGTATTGTTCTGTTATGGGTTTCCCTTAACAAAGTACAGGAAGGAGCTCATACGACACATGAGGATAAACTCACTTAGAGGTTAGTAGATGCATTCTTTTCTTTTATTTAGAGTTGTTTATGAATGAAACAATGATTACATTAATTAGCTTTGACTATTTTTGTGTCACTATTTCAATCGTATTCATTTAATATTTATTTGTTTAATATCTTTAAAAATAAAATGAAAAAGAAGTGTTGTTCATATTTGATTCAAAAACTTTATCAAACAATCATTTTCACAAGATTTCATGCAAACCTTGTAACCTGTATATAGATTATTTATATTCACATTTCTTTTTTAATAAACATCAGTCAGTAATATATCATTTGTTAGAATCATAGATTTTAGATTAGTTTCATTTATTTTATTATTTTTAGGACTTTAGTTGGCTAACAGAGCCATTAAACCCATCAAAATAGGTTACACCAAACGACTTGGGTTATTTAGACAACCCCAGACCAGATCTATTCTTCCAGTTAATGACATGTCAAATTTTCCTGTCAACATGGCATTGCCCGGCCTGTTGGTGGCTGGGGACGTTACAACACCAAGACTATCAGTGCCAACATTAGTTCAATCAATTCAACTATTGAGATCCTCAAGGATCAATGTTCCCACATCAAAGACCTCAAAGAACAATGTCCGCACATCAAATACCTCAAAGAAAACTTTCTGGTCCATTCCCAAAAACTTTCTTCTTTTGAGAAACCATCTTATCAGGATGGCCATGACTCTTCCCATTACCAAGGTCCTCATACTACCCACTTTTCTCGAGACCTCTGCCCTCCCAGAATTGACGTAAACAAATTTGATGGATCAGATCCTATAGGCTGGGTCACCCAAATGGAACATTATTTCTATTTGCATGGCATTACTGATGATTTAGCCAAGCTTCGTTATGGTTCCCTACATCTGGATCAAGAATGATGACAATGGTGGAAATGGTGAAAAAAGGCACGCCAAGGGTATCTTGCTTGGACACAGTTTTTGGCTGAACGTTATGACCACTTTGACTCTAACACCCACCATTTAGGCCGTTTGACTAAGTTAAAGCAGTCTAGGACAATGGAATACTTTATTTCCACATTTGATCACTCGAATTTTAGAACGAAGGGCATGTCAGATGCTTTATTTAGGGAATTCTTTATCAGTGACCTCAAAGATGAAATTCATGCCCATGTTCTCATGGAATGCCCCTAGGATTGGATGGAAGCTAATCAATGAGCCAAGGAAGCCAAACCGATTGTACCCTCCCAAACCCGCAAATACTCCTTTCCTCCTCATCCTAAACCCACCAATTTATCCCCTCCTGCCACTCCCCTCAAGATACAGAAATTAGCCAGGGATGAAATAGTTGAACGTCAACTCAAGGGTCTTTCTTATAATTGTGATGAAAAATATTTTCTCGGGCACAAGTGGAAGGAACATAAGCTTTTAATGGCTACAACTGAGGATCTTTCTAAAGAATATGTTGTTGTTCCACCTGTGGAGGAACTACCAATGCCATCTGACCTCACCCCACCCTTTGACCCACTGTACATTGACCCGATGATTTCACTTAATTCCCTCACTATCTTCTCTACTCCTCAGACTCTCAAATTAATTGGTTACATCAAAAATAGGAAAGACATCATCCTTTTGGACAGTGGTATCACCCATAAATTTATTCATTGTTGCATTTCCCAAGAAATCAATTGTTACATTCATGCCATCAATAATTTTCAAATCATGATTTCCAATGGTGGTTCCATGATATGTGGGGGATGATGTGAAAAGTTTTTACTCCAAATTGGTCAGTATCACCTGAAATATCATATGTTTTCTATATACATGGGTGATTGTGACATTGTTCTTGGTGTCTAATGGTTATGCACTCTAGGGCCCATTCTCATGGATTTTCAGGACTTAACCATACAATTCCAACAAGAAGGACAATAATATAAGTTCCAGGGCATCACAACAAGCTCTCATAAGATCATCAGTTCCCATCGCATGGAAAATATCCTGAGAAAAGGTCATTCAGGAATTATATCCCAACTCCACTCCATTCATTCTATTGAGACAACTTTTGTGCATCCCAACCTCTAATCTATCCTCTCCTGCCACCAAGTTGTTTTTACCACCCCCAAAGAACTTCCCCCTTCTCATGTATTCCATGATCATTGCATCTCCTTCATCTTGAGTAGTCTTCCTCCCAATGTTCATCCTTATTGTCATCCATTTTATCAAAAGAATGAAATTGACAAAGTTGTTCATGAATTACTAGAAGTTGATGTTATCCATCCCAATAGTAGTCCCTATTCTTCCCATGTGGTTATGGTACTCAATAAAGAAGGTACTTGGTGCATGTATCCTGATTTCTGCTCTCTCAACAAACTCACAATCAAAGAAAAAATCCCCATTCCTGTCATTGATGACCCCTTGGATGAATTGTGTGGTGCTCAGTACTTCACCAAATTGGATCTATGTTCTAGATACCACCATATCTGTATGAAAGAAGTAGACATTCCCAAGACTTCATTTTGCACTCATGAGGGTCATTATGAATTCTTGGTAATTCCCTTTGGATTGTGTAATGCTCCTTCCACTTTCCAAATTCTTATGAATCATGTATTCCATGCTTTTCTCTGTCATTTTGTCTTATTTTTCTTTGATGATATTCTCATCCATAGTAAAACTTGTCCATCCCATCTCTCTCATCTAAATCAAGTTCTCCATCTACTCTCTAAGCACCAAATTTTCCTCAAACAATCTAAATGTGACTTTGGTGCCTCAAAAGTGGAATACTTGGGTCATATTGTCGGAAAGGATGGTGTCTAAGTGGATCCTAAGAAAATTGAATCTATTCAATTTTGGCCTTGCCCTAAAAGTATTAATTTATTGCGTGGTTTTATGGGCTTAACACAATATTATAGGAAGTTTGTTCAAAATTATGGAAAGATTGCAGCTCCTCTCACTTCCCTTCTTAAAAATAATGCTTTCACTTGGACTTCAGCTGCAAACCATGTCTTCCAAGCCTTAAAATATGCTATGTGCTCGACCCCTGTCCTAGCCCTTCCAAACTTCACAAATACATTCGTATTGGAATGTGATGCTTCCAGGAAAGGAAATAATTGGAGCCATCCTCATGCAAGATGGAAAGCCCTTGGCCTTCACTAGCAAACAAATTTCAGAGAGACATTTGGTCCAATCCATTTATGAAAAGGAAATATTATCTATTATGCATGATGTGGATCTCTGGCATGCTTATTTATTGGGTCAATGATTCTAAATCAAAATGGATCATCAGAGTCTCAAGTATTTCCTAGAACAATGAATTTCATCCCCGATGCTGCAAAAATGGGTGACCAAGATATTTGGCTATAATTATGAGATCATTTACAAGAAGGGAAAGGAAAATGTAGTGGTTGATGCTCTTTCCCAAAAGTATGAAGAAGACAAGTTCCTTTTCTCCCTCTCCTTCATTGTGCCATATTGGCTCCAAGTTGTTCGTCAAGAATGGTTGCAAGACCCCAAAATTTCTATCCTGCTCCACCAATTGCAACACAATTCTTCAGTTTCTCTAGGGTACTCTTGGCATAATGAAGAGCTTCACTACAAAGGCCATTTGTATTTATGAAATCAATCCCAACTTAAATCCATAGTGTTTTCTGAACTTCATGTGTCACCCATAGCCGCGCATTCAGGTTTTGCCAAAACCTATGAATGGGCCAAACATTCTTTTTTCTAGGAGCGTATGAAATAGGATGTTCAAACCTTTGTGGCTGAATGTGAGTTTTTTCAACGAAAAAAGAGAGAAACTGTTAAAGCTCCAGGCACACTCCAACCTCTTTTGACCCCCCCTTCTATTTGGCGAGATATTTCTATGGATTTCATTGTAGGATTACCTAAATTAGACAATAATTTAGTCATCATGGTGGTCATATATCGTCTCTCTAAATATGTTCATTTTTTTTCTCTTCAACACCCATTCACAACCTCCATAGTGGCTCAAATATTCATGGATAATATATTCAAGCTTCATGGCATGCCTAATTCAATTGTCTCTGACAGAGATCCCATTTTCACCAGCCATTTTTGGTAAGAGTTTTTCAAGCTACAGGGCACCCAATTGCATCTCAAAACTGCCTATCACCCCTAGACATATGCCCAGACTGAAGTTGTCAATAAGTGTTTGGAAACATATTTGAGTTGTTTTGCATATGAGCGGAAAAATCAATGGGCTCAATGGTTACCCCTAGTTGAATGGTGGTACAATACATCTTACCATACAACTAATAGCATGACTACTTTTGAAGCAGTCTATGGCCAAAATCCCCCATCAGTTCTCTCCTATATGGCAGGGGTCTCGAAGGTTCAAGAGGTTGACAAAAATATTACAGTCCACGAGGATATTCTTCGTGCCCTTAAAGAAAAAAATTTCATGGCTCAGAATCTCATGAAGCAACAAGTAGATCAAGGTAATTCCAAACACCATTTTGTTGAAGGGGACTAAGTATTTCTTCGACTACAACCTCATAAGCATACTTCACTCAATTATCAACACTTTCATAAACTTGCAACCAAATTTTATGGTCCTTATACAATGCTCAATTTTGTGGGATCAATGGCCTATCAGTTATCTCTACCCAATCATTCAAAGCTCCATCCTATTTTTCATGTTTTTTTCTTAAAGAACATGATTTGAACTAAGTGCCAAACTCAAACTTGTCTCCCTGAGTTGGATGAAGAAGGTTCCATATGGTTGCAGGCATAAGCAGTCTTGGCCCAAAGAGAGAGTCGTCTCCGTTAGTGCACCATCCAAGAAGTTTTATTCCAATGGAAAGATACACCTCCAGAATATGCCACCTGGGATCCAACCACCATTATACAACAATTCCCTCATCTAAATCCTTGAGGACAAGATTTTTCTTCTAGGGGGAGAAAATTTTATGGAACTAACCTTCCCAACCCCTAATGTAGGTAGAATAATATAATTCCATATAATAAAGGCCAATATTAATAAGGGATAGCAATAAGGAAGAATAAGTCAAATGTAAGAAGAACTAATAGAAGCGTCTTCTTCTGGAAGGATCTTCCTCTAGATTTTTATTTTGGATAGATAGATTTAGTATAAATAGAAGTAGAGGGTATGAGAAATCGTGTCTTAGATATTATTATAATATAGCTCTCCTCTGCTGGAGGTTTCCTCCTCGAATAAGCAAGTGAACATTGCTATCAGTAACCAAAGTGATCTTTCTCATGTTATTCTGGTATTATTCTGGTATTGTTTTGATTATATCATTGTTTCTCTGTCATTTTTAGCTAAAATATTTATTTCTGCATACTATTTTATATCTAGAATACTACACATTTCTTCATCATTTGATTAGATCTAGAACACTAACATCACCAAGTATAAAATATCAACAATGCAATGATTAGTTGTAGTAGAGTAAGGGAAAACCATATAATCAATAATTAATGATGGAAATCATTGCCAGATGCTTGGTAATGACCAATATTGAAAATGAGTAACAAGGTATTAATACAAACTAATGTGATGTAAATGGATGTTTTGAACTCATACATTAGTAGTAACCATGTAGGAAAGGATCAATGATGGGAATCCACTATTGTATTCTAGGTGAATCATCAATGATGAAAATGGTAACCAAGGTTTTAGGCCCTTAAATCAAACCCCTAGAGAAAGGGAAATAAGGAGTCCCTTAAACCAACATGAATTTTACACCTATTTTTGGTTCTTGAGTGCATTGGAGTTGAGTATGACCCAAAAATAAAACCATGCCACACATATTTTTGGTACTTGAATCCAATGGAATTGAGTATGGCTGAAAAAACCATGTAGCTAAAAGTCTCAAACAACATTTTTGGTCCTTGGAGTGCATTCAAATTGAATATGGCCCAAAAAACATGTATGTGCGAGTATGAAGAAATATTTTTTGAATGCTAGAAACTTGTAAGTGACAAGCCTTGAATAACTCCATGATTGAATGATTTTTATTAATGTGAGCCACATATAAATACATTGAGATATCACCTTTGGTTTCATCTTCCAATAGGTCCAATGAATATTCCTATTCACCTATGACTCTTCATATTTCTTATAAATGAATAATAATAATATTCGCAATACACCATAATCCTTAGGATTAGGTATCTAACATTCCCCCCTTAATCTGAAGGGGTGCTTATGAGTCCAAGCATATTTTTGAACTTTTCAATTTTTTCTCTTCCAAGAACTTTGGTGAAGATGTCTACAATTTTCTCACTTGTGGAGTAATATATCAAATGAATGGTCTTGTCCTTTACATGATGTCGAATTAGATGGTAATTCGTGTTGATGTTCTTTGTTTTATCATGAAATATAGGATTTTTTGGCCAAGTTGATTGCATAAGTGTTCTCAATCAAAAGTGGAGTAGCATTCATTTGTATCTCCTGAAATCCTCTAATATCTTCCTGAGCCACACAATCTCATTTTTTTTTACTTTGCCTCTATAGTCAAATCTATTTTAATGGATTGTCTTCATGATCTTCAATAGATAACTACTAATCCAAGACTCATGAGGTATCTTGAAGTAGACACTTCATTCTACTTATCCCCATCAAATTATGAATCTATATATCCAACTAGTTTGATGTCATCCACCTTAGAGTATTTGAGCCCAAAGTATTGAGTTCCCTTAAAGTACCTTAGAACTCTCTTTGAAATAGACTAAGGTCCTTCTCAAGGTTTTTTCATGAAAGTATAAAGGATCCTAATTTCAAATGAAATATCTAGTCTAGTAGTGGTAAGGTAGATGAGACTCTGCACAAGCCATCTATATTTATTTGCATCCTCAAATTCAATCCATTTTTTTTTATTTTAGGTTCAAAGTATTCTCCATTAAAGTAGAGAGTTGATTACAGTCAAATATGCCAAATTTATTCGACAAATCTCCAATGTACTTATTTTGGAAGGTAAAAATATACCTTGGATTTTGAGTTACTTCAATACCCAATTAGTAGTGAATATGTCCCATATATGTCATCTCAAAACCCTTCTTCAATTCTTTCTTTATGTATGAAATATATGTTTCATTTTTCCCTATTATCAAAATATCATCTACCTACACCACACGATATACACTATTTTTCCCAACTTTCTTGACAAACAAATTTGCATCACCAAGATTAAAGTGATTGATATTGATCTTCAAAATATGCTCAGTTATTATTTCATACCATGTGTGAGGTGGTTTCTTTATTCCATAAAAAGACTTGATGAAATTTTATACCTTATGTTCTTGAACCTTCACAACAAATCCTTTTGTTCGAGACATGTAGACATTCTCATTCAAATCTCCATTCAAGAAAGTTGTCTTCACATCGATGTGATGAATATTCCACCTATTCTATGCTATCAAAGATAATAAAGAATGAAGGGTATACCATTTTTATATGGTGTGGGGGAGGGGGGAGAGTCTTCTCATAGTCCATGTCAACTTTCTATGCATATCCTTTTGTCACAAGAGTCACCTTCTGCTTGTCAAGTGAGCCATCTAGTTTGTACTTGTTCTTGTAGAGACACTTGTAGACGATTAGCTTATATTCAAATAGAGGATACACCACCTTCCATGTCCCATTCTTGATTAGAGCATCATACTCCTACATAGTTTCTTTCCACTCGTCATGAGAAACAAATTCTTCAGAGGAATTTGGTTGAAATTTAGCAGATAAATTCAATTCACAACCATATGAAACTTCCATATCATTGAAAACACCTAAATTTAAATCATGCACATCACCTCCATCTTCTTGTCTTGCTAAAATTCTAGTTTAGGTATTTCCAACCTCATTAGGAAGAACACTTTAAAGTGTCTTCATGAACCACATTGGAAATGTTTTTAATGGTCAAGGTTGCTCAATTGATTGAGATGGTGTTGCATTCCCATCAACATTCAACCTTTCAATCCTCTCACTGACATCATCCAATTGAACCACATATTATGATGAAATGGGCAGATATTCTACATGACGGAGATACAACACTTCAAAAGGAGATTCCAAATATTGATCCCAGAAGAAATAATCAAGGCATATGCTTTCTTATCTTTATCCATCCATATTCCAATCTCTTTAACTACAGTAGGTTTGATAGGTGAAGTATCTCCATCATCAATTCCATCCCAAATATAATTGAATATAAGAGTATGCTCAATATTGTTTGACGACTCTGAATAATTTTATTTTCCATTGAGCACCACACCAACAATTGAGACAAGAGAGTGAATTTTAAAAGAAAAATCTAATAAAAAAATGTAAAATAATTATAATCTCTATACCTCATGTCTGTGGCTATGGATCTATAAGTAGACAACCTCTTATAACTGCAAAGCAAGGAATTTTTGTTTCAAGGTTTGTATTAACGAAAAAAAGTAGTGATATACATTAGCCTTTGGCCTAGAAAGTCATATCTAATGCATTTTAATTCTATGGCTTGCTCTTGTGCTTTATGGTGTTTCCATCTACCAAGGAGATGTTAGGGATATTACTACACAAGATTTATTCAATGTAATATTATATAATGTTGTTTATAGTTTCATAGGAAAGAACTTCTATACATATGATGACTTCATGTGGTTAATGAATTTTTTGTGTTTGGTACAACTGGAACCTCCGATGACAACAAGAGAGAATTCATTGCTTTCTTTGCCAATGTTTCTCATGAGACAGGTAGTTGGTGTTACATTGAGGAGATAAAAAAAGAAAAAGACTAATGTGATTCTAGTGGTGAATTGGAATTCACTAGATGTCAATGACCTCTCATAGTTTCATACAACCTCACAAGTTGAGACACTCAATGTACAGGTTGATTGGGAATTCCAATGGTCTTGAGAGAGGAATAAGGGCTAGCTAGAAAAGGAAACTAAGGAAATGCTCCTACTACCACATAAATCAATATCTTGATCATAATAGATGGGTGGTTTACAATTCTTAGATATTGGGTTTCCATTAAGCAAGGGATCACTAGATTAGGTTTAGGGTTTTAGCTTCAGAAAAATTGTTTCAGTCCCAACAATGCACTATTCTCCAAATTTAGTTTGAAACTATTTATTGCATTATATAATAATTTTTGAAGGAGGATCCACCTTATTACTAGTTGTCAAAATATATTATGACAACAACAATGTCAGGTAATTTTGATAAGAGATGTCATAGAAGAAAACATCAAAACAACTAGCCTATCCACACACAACGTCCTCCTCCCCTTGATGATATGTTCCCTTGGATTTCAAACTGAAGAGAGGATACTATGGGAAGCAACTAAGATGTATATGGAGATGAGCCCGTTTATGTTAGAAAATAAAATAAAGAAACTCATTTTTATTGTCTAGGAAGAAGAGGATAATAATTATGGAACTCTCATAATGCAGTTAGAGCGATTCTTTGATGGGTTGAAAGGACATGGCTCACTCTATCTCCTTGTTCTTCTCCCATTTTAAATCCATGGCTACAATAAACATGAAATCATAATGCATTTTCTATTTGAGACTGAAAATTTGTTGAAAAGGAAGCAACAAATAGACAAGATCATGGATTTATCTAAAAATGATAAGGCCTTGATACCATTGACATGCATTGAATAACTCCATGCTTGAATGAATTTTATTAATGTGAGTCACATATAAAGACATTGAGATATGCTTTTTGGTTTCATCTTCCAAGAGGTATGATGACTATTCCTATTCACCTATGACTCTTCATATTTCTTCTAAATCAATAATAATAATATTTACAATACACCATAATCACTAGGATTAGGTATTTAATAGTAAGGCCATGCTCTATATTTCCAACTAATATGAACTATCTCTAAGACTATCTAGACACTTGTGAGGCCATGATCTATTGTAATTGTTGAAATATTGTAACTGCAAAGAGTATTCTTATTATTATTGATATATTATTCATAGGATCAATCCCCATTGTGGATTAATCATGTCGGTTATTATAATAGGACCAAATCCCCTTTTACGGATTGGTCAACA
>ML809291.1:116890-127022 GCA_009831015.1 Picea engelmannii | reverse complement strand
AGTTGCCTTTATAGATGTAGAAGTTCTTATGTGGGCTAAGGGAGAAACTTTAAATCAAGCAATCATCATTCGCAATGAAGAAAATGGCTTGTATAAATTAAAGGGTCACTCAAAAGATGCTATGACCCATTCCATTGAAAACTCATGTGAACTTTGGAATAGAAGACTATCCCACATAAACTACAAGGTGCTACCATACATATGCAAGGCGGGCACAAGTTTACCAAAACTAAAAGGTGATCATAAAGGCATATGCAATGGATGTGCACAAGGGAAGAATATCAAGAACCCTTTTCCGAAGCGGGACAACAAGACAGAAGGAGTCCTATAGCTCATCCATTCAGATGTGTGTGGCCCAATGCCATCATCCTCCATTAGTGGGTATGTATATTATGTATCATTTATTCATGATTACTCTCGTAAAACCTAGATATATTTCTTGAAGACTAAAGATGAAGTGTTTAGTAAGTTCAAGGAATTCAAAGCCTTGATAGAGAACCTTTCTGAAAGAAAGATCAAGATACTCAGGTAAGATAATGGAGGAGAATATACCTCAAAAGAATTTGTGAACTTCTACAAAGATGTTGGTATCAAGAGGGAACTCACTACTCCCTATAATCCCCAACAAAACCATGTAGCTGAACGGAAGAACAAAAACATACTGGAAGCTGTGAAGACTATTATCCATGATAAGGATCTTCCTATGTGCATATGGGTAGAAGCAACAATGGTATCTATTTATGTGCAGAACCGACTATCCCATAGTGTACTTGGGCTCAAGACACCATAAGATATGTTCACCGGAAAGAAGCCAGAGGTAAGCCATCTTAAAATATTTGGTTGTCCAGTGCTTATTCATATACCCAAAGAAAAGAGAAACAAGTTGGACCCTTTAGGAAAGAAGGGAATATTTGTGGGATACTGTGAGGTCTCCAAGGCCTTCAGGATCTATATACCAGGTCAACATCACATTGATATCAGAAGGGATGTGACCTTTGATGAAGATGTAGCAGAAATCTAAAATATTCTAGCTTGAAGAGGTATATGAAGAGGAACCCCTAATCCCCCATACTGCAATGAGGGTGGTTCCCAGAGCTGTAGAACCAGAGAGGGAAGTCATAACTTCCCCTGATCAGGAACTTCTAGAAGACCATGATATAGTAGAAGTACAAGAACCTCCTCAGATGATGATCCTTCATAAAAGAAAGCCAGCTTGGGCTGGAGAGATTATTCAAGATGGAGAGAAGTACGGTTTTCCCCAAGGAACCACGAGACAGGTGAAAAGACCAAAGCCATTCTCCAGTTATACGGCTTTGATGTGTGAACTCCTAGAAGAGGAGCCTACCTGTTTTGAATAATCCATTCAAAGGAAAGAATGGGCAGATGCCATGACAGAGGAATACCAATCCATAATGAAGAACGAAGTATGGGAAATAGTTCCTAGACTGAAGAATAAAGATGTGGTATCCTCTAGATGGATTTTCAAAATAAAACATGTTGTTGATGGAAGTATTGAGAAGTATAAAGAAATATTTGTTGCTCGTGGCTTTTTCCCAGAAGGAAGGAATTGACTATGAAGAGACATTCACTCTTGTAGCCAGATACACTTCGATTAGGACCATCATAGCTCTTGCAGCTAAGATGAAGTGGAAGCTTCACTAGATGGACGTGGAGACAACTTTCCTAAATGGTGTCATCGAAGAGGAAGTGTATATAGAGAAACCTCAAGGATTTGAGGTTGAAGACAGGAAGTCTCATGTCTGCAAATTGAAGAAAGCCTTATATGGATTGAAGCAAGCTCCTAGAGCTTGGTATGGCCATATAGACAGTTTCTTGACGAGCTTAGGATTTACTAAGAGTAAAGCAGACTCAAATATCTACTTCAAAATTATGGATAATGAGCCAGTAATCTTACTATTATATGTGGATGACTTATTCTTAAATGGAGAAGAAAAGCTCATCGTTGAATGTAAAAAGAGACTTGCCTCGAAATTTGAAATGAAATACCTCGGCCTAATGCATTACTTCTTAGGTATTGAGGTATGGCAGAGTCCTGAGAAGATCTTCCTTAACCAAGGGAAGTACACGGTCAAAATATTAAAGAGATTTGATATGCTGGAATGCAAGCCCATGAATACACCCATGGAAGCGAAGTTGAAGCTGCTAGTCAATACGTCATCAGAATTGATTGATGCCACACTGTATAGACATATATTGGATCGTTGATGTACCTAACAAACACCAAACCAGACATTTGTTTTTCCGTGAACACCTTGAGTTAGTTTCTGGTAGAACCCAGACGTGTTCACCTAGTGGCTGCAAAACATGTGATGAGGTACCTCAAAGGTACGATAGATTATGGTCTCAGCTATGATGGAGATCATGATTTCACATTGAGTGAATGTACTGATGCAGATTGGGCAGGAAGTGTTTATGACAAGAAAAGAACTTCAAGATGTTGTTTCAGTTTGGGATCAACTATGATCTCATGGAAGAGTAGGAAGCAATCTAGTATTTCTCTCGGCACAACGGAAGCAAAATACATTGTTGCATGTTCTGCTAGCTGTGAAGCTATATGGCTTCAAAAGTTGCTGACTGGCCTATTTGATTTGGAGATGAGAGAAACCATGATTCTATGTGACAACCAGAGCTGCATAAAGATGATAGAGAATCCTATATTCCATGACAGGTCGAAGCACATAGAGATCCGCTATCATTACATCCGCGACATGGTACAGAGAGGAGCCTTGAAGCTCTAATACATTAGCACGGATGAACAGGTTGTTGATGTGTTGACCAAGCCTCTATCTTGTGTAAAGTTTGAGTACTTCCAAGATAAGCTTGGCATAGTCCGAAAGGACCTTCCTCGAAAGGGGGAGTAGATGTGATGATGTTCCTTGCTTCTGACCTAGCTGTCAGACATAAAGCAAGATGTGATGATGTTCCTTGCTTCTGACCTAGCTGTCAAACGTAAAGCAAGATGAGATGTGTTCCTTGCTTCTGATCTAGTTGTCATACGTAAAGCAATATGTTCCTTTCTTTTGACCGAGTTGTCAGGCATAAAGCAAGATGAGATGTGTTACTTTCTTCTGACCTAGTTGTCAGACGTAAAGCAAGATGTTCCTTTCTTTTGACCAAGTTGTCAGATGTAAAGAAAGATGAGATGTGTTCCTTGCTTCTGACCTAGTTGTCAGACGTAAAGCAAGATGTTCCTTGCTTCTGACCGAGTTGTCATACATAAAGCAAGATGAGATGTGTTCCTTGCTTCTGACTAAGTTTTTAGACGTAAAGCAAGATGATATGTGTACCTTGCTTCTGACCGAGTTTTCAAATGTAAAGCAAGAAGAGATGTTCCTTGCTTCTGACCGAGTTGTCCGATGTAAAGCAAGAAGAGATGTTCCTTTCTTTTGACCGAGTTGTCAGATGTAAAGCAAGAAGAGATGATCCTTGCTTCTGACAAAGCTGTCAGACATAAAGCAAGATGATATGATGAGACTAGTACTGAGCTTCCGACTAGATAGTTGTGATGTAAAGCCAGTCTAGTATCCTGCTTCCAACCTGATGGTTGTGACGTAAAGCAGGATGAGTATCTTGCTTCCAGCTTGAGTGTTGTGACGTAAAGCAAGACGATGATATGAGACAAGTACTGAGCTTCCAACTTGATATTTGTGACGTAAAGCCAATCTTGTATTGTGATGAGCCAGCCTTGTGCTATGATGATGATGATGTATCAGTTTTTATACTAATACATATTGATGAAGATGATGATGGCATTCCTTTGAGAATGATGATGTTACTGATGAAGAAAACTTTCGATGATTTATAGATACGCCAGCCAAGATGATATTGATGATGGTGTCCTCCCATTTGATGCTATTGATGATGTTGTCCTCTCTCTCTCGCATGATGTTGCTGAAGAATACCCTTCTTGTTAACGGGGAGTGTTGAAATATTGTAACTGAAAAGAGTATTCTTATTATTATTGATATATTATTCATAGGATCAATCCCCATTGTGGATTGATCATGTCGGTTATTATAATAGGACCAAATCCCCTTTTGCGGATTGGTCAACAGACAATTATAATAGGCAAAATAAGAAGTCGGCCATGTCAATGAAGAGACACTTCACACGTGCCAGACTTGTATAAATAAAGGAGGTTAGCGCCTCATTTGGATATAACTCACTTGCTTAGTTTGAGAGACAAGTTCTGATCTGTTACTGACAAAGGAGAGAGAGAGTGGTGCATATCTTGGGAGATGACTTTCTGTTTTAGCATAGAGATCTCTTGGCATTGTATTGGCTATCTATATTAAGGAAGTTTTGCTGGGTTTTCTTCCCCTAGAGGGTTTCCCAGGATACATGTTGTGTCTCTTGTGATTGTGTATTTCTCAGTGATCTTGGATTATGCTATTGTTATCTAATGAAATRAAAACATCTATAATAATGGATTAAACATTAACAATGATGCCCCATATTATTAAATAATAATAATAATAATAAATATTTAAATGGTGTAAAAATAGAAATTAAAGTAAATAATAAATAAAGTAAAGGATTATAATAAATAAATAAATAAAGGATTTACTTATTTATTAATAGAATAAAAGGACAAAAAAAAGGAAATATAAATTTATGGAAATCTAAATTAAGAAAAGGCTAAAAACTACATTATTAGTTACTTAATAATGAGTTCCACTCATGCATGGATGGGTAAGAATAATTCTATATAATGAAGGTGGAGAATAAAGTTTGACATATTTTGTATTTTATTTTAGGCAATGAATGAAAAAAGGATTGGAAGTTGGCATAGGTAATTGATTGAGGGCTCAGGGGATCTCTATCATGATGACTGAGGGGTTGGTTGGGAGGAGATTCCTACCCCACACTCTATTTTGGCATGATGTATGAAGGCTTGGAGCAAAATGAATCGACATTCATAACATTGTGAGTAAGTCATTTTATTCAAATATTAGGTAAGTTTCTCTCTACTCGCTCATTCTTGTGAATTATGTAATCAAGATCAATGCATTTCTACTTGTTCAATTAATGGTTGCAAATTGATGATTTGTGCATTTATATTTTATCAGGATTTTGGCCATTACATATGGTTTCAGATCTATAGGCTCAACTTCTAGGACCCATGGACCCTTGCCCCACTGAATCTAGTTTATATAACAAATTTAAATAATTTAGAACACCAAGAAGAATAAGTTAAGCTTCTTGGTCGAGCTTGCACATTCTAAAATATAATAGCGAAATTTTCTAAGGTAGGGCATGATTAAAGTCATATATGGATTTGATATAGATATTTTATCTTTGGAGTCCACGAAAAATAGAACATGTAACCTTGGGTTTCGACAAAGTTACTGCAACCACTGAGAATTGAACTAACAATGTAGTTGGCTTTAAATTTTCTTCCTCCATAGGAATTGAACTTGTTACCAATTCTTGGCAATGAAAGAACCTACAAGAGTTTGGCCATATTCCTTGTGATTATACAACCATTACTCACCTTCTAATTAATTATATCCAACCAAGTGTTTCATGTTTTCTCCTATAATTTGGCCTTAGGAATAAAAAAAAAGTCAGTCACATTATATTTCGCGAGATTTTACTATACAAAATATTGGGTAATTAATGAAATTGTTAATTATTTCATAAGTATTACCATTCTAAAATTAATTAACTACCATATCAAACATTCTATATGACTTTGATTGGTTGTATAATATTATTGACTATAGGCACCATACCTACCATCAATTTCAAGCTCTGCCTTTGCATCATCATTTCGTGATAATCACTCAAACTGAGATTCAGAAGGTATCCTTCTCAAGTAAGATAATTGACGATTAAATTGTTTTCCCTATGATCATAATATTGAAGTATCAAATTTTATTTTATCAGGAAGAGAGGGAAATCACAATCTTAAAGGATTTTCTAGTACCCAACTAGTCACACATAACAATAATTATGTCAATGATGGGTATTGTTTCTTTCTATTTCAATTACAGGGTAGTCCTGATAAACTTTATAATCTTTAAAATTTATCTTTCCTTCTTGGTGTTCAAGGGTTTAATCCTATTCAATGAATTTTGGACCAAAGGGTTTTAATCCACTATGTTATTTAATCTAATCAGGTTGTAGCATGTTCCTTTCCAATCATCTAGAAATTGTTCCCACCCACACCTGTTCAAAATTAGGTTTCCACCAACAAACGTCATTGTTTGAATCCATAATTTATGGGTTCAATCATCATTGGAATTCGAATGTTATCCTGAGCATGTGACAATATTATAAATTATGGAACCATATCACAAGTTACAGATATCAAACTTGTTAAATATAGTTAAAAAAAGAAAACCCACAATAGATTGGTCCCTAGAGCTTCTAGTCATGGAGATCCAAGTGAGATCAAGGTTGTTGTGACCATAAGCCTTGGTAGAAACCTTTGATCCTCTTTACATGAAATTGAACCCTTTTCTTTTTATTTTTTTCAATAGATGGTTGGGTTGGAATTCCAATAGTTAAATGGTTGGGGAGGCATGCTGGTCCTAGTTCCCGGTCCATGAAGTGATGGTTCATGAAGTGATTCTTTCCTGGTGCGGGTTCCTGGACCACGATAAGAGAGAAATAAGAGAGAAATTGGTAGTAATTACTTCCAATAGATATTAGGGAAAGAGAGAGAATTTTGCACATCTTTCAAAATTGTATTCTTCAAGGGACAAAGCTCTTAAATTCCTGAGCATTTGTAATTTACACTACTCCTAATCAGAAGAAGAAAACATAACTTCTTGTATCGATCAACAACGAATCCTGCAAATCAAGATTAATTAGAGGGTTCCTGTGAAGATATGTTACCCTTCCAATGTAACAACCCTACAAATTTCCCATCAAGATGAAGGGATTTACAATATGCATATAAAAGTACACATTTGAATGGTGAAGCTGTGGAAATTTAATAGAAAAACACCATGATTTATTGATGAGTCACTATTAGGGTTTGTATTGAATGAGATTCAAGCCTGTGACAGAAGCAAGTTAAAGTAGAGTTCTATGAAATCCATGGGGCTATATTTGATTTTTAGAAGTGTCGTAGTCTTGAAAATCACCCAAATGTTTTTTTACTATTCGTCTATTCCTCCATCGAAAAAATTAATAAAGTGGAAAGGTGGAGTGTTTATGGTAGAAAATATTTAAACAATTTATTTCTTTCTTCCCATTGTGGCCACAACAACCCCCCTTTCATTTTACTTATAAAAGTAAAAATAAATGGGCCCCAATTTGAGATCTAATTCCTAATCCACTACTACTATGATTCTACTGAATATTGTTTATCTACCTTAATGGGGGTTAGGGGTTTATATATTTATTCATTGTTTTCCTTTGAGGAGGTTTTCCATGACCAATAATCTCTTTGATCTTGTGCTTTTAGATGTTCTTCATTATACCTTTGATTTATGATGCTCCTTTTATCCTTATGTGATGTGACTATATGGTTGTCTTTTGAAACTTTTGAATTAATTGGTTTTAATGGAATTAAAGGAATTTGTTGATCTTATATGATTGCAGGGTGGAGTGATCTGCTTTATCACTTGAAAATAATTTTCTTTTGAGGATCAATTTTTTCTTTGTGCATTGACTTGCATTATAATCTTACTAAATCATTGAGAAGTGAATGGTTGGCTTGAATGAAGAGAGTATTGTTACTTTGTGTCTTGTACATGCTGCTCAAGATATCACATGTTAATCAGATTCATCAGTTTAAAATCCATAACTCGAATCAGAGGATCTTTGATATTTTCCAAGAGTTTGAGGTATTATTTTTTATTAGATACAAGAAAGAAAATATTTTCTATTGACCTTTTATGACATTTGGTTTACAACAACAAAGTGTTCATAACATGCCAATATCATAGATGATTTGTTCTAAGAAATTCCTTTTCATTTCCTCATTTTTGAACAAGACCAACTCTTTTTCATAGATTTGTCAGTAAAATGGCACGAGGAAAGAATGTAGATTTTATAACCTATTATAAAGTGTCACTTTTCTTGTATAAAAAATTCAATTGTTCATGTGGTTGTAGTGACATGGTTGCAGAGTTATTTCCTATGCAAGATACTTCTGTTGTTCCAAGTCCTCAAGAGAATCGTGCCAAAACAAAAGAACAATCTGGTGTACATTCAAGAAAGAATGAACATGTGCATTTGCTCACAGAAGATAGGAAAATGATGATCAAAGACTACAAGTGATAAAGAGAGATGGAAAACCCAAATTACATATCCCTGCAACAACCTTTGAATCCCTATATGTTGAGCCTGTCTTAAGCCTCAAGTCTTTATAAATTGGAATCCCCAAATTTCTGCCCATCTGGATCTAGCCTTACCTTTGTCTATTGACTCATCTGAATCTCGTATTTATAGGTGCAGAGCCTTGATCCGCACCTGAAACCTTGACCCAAAGTGGAACCTTGACCCAGATTCAAATCTAAGCATAAATTCTCCTTACCCGTATAGATTTGTATGAGCTTGTGCATATTTATTTTATTTTATCCCAGAGCTGCATTTTATTTATTTTATTATTTATTTTTCTTTTTTTTTTTAATTTTATCCGTGGTTTAATTTCACAAATCCCTACATGATTTTAAATTCCCCCTTCCCAAATTCCATGTATTATTTTATTATTTTATTCCATTGGGGATTTACCATATCGAGAACTTTCCATATTAGGACTTTATCATCAAACTTTCCAAATTGGGACTTTATCATGGAGTGTATATTGTATATTTTATTCTAGGAATTACTTTGTGAAATACTTTTACATTGGGAATTTACCATCGGGATTTTACTATGAGGAAATTGCTTTTACCATGGGGATTGACTTTACACATCATACATTTTTTCCCGAAATACAAAAGTTGTACTTTATTATTTTATCTATTTTTATTTTTAATTTTAATTTTTATTTCATTTTTTATTTTTATTTTTCATTTTCATTTTCATTTTTCATTTTCATATTTTCTATGCATTTTTCCTATAGTCCCAAATTTATTATTTTAACCCATTGGGACTTTGATATCGAGTTTCACCTTGTCGAATTTTTTACCTATCGATACCACTCCATTGGGCTCACTTCATCGGGTTTTACTTGCATGGTTGACAATCTGAAATTTCGAGCTCTACCATTGGGTTAATTAATTTCAGATTATTATTGTTTCAGTTTTTGGATTATGTATATTATTTCATTATTTTATTTTCCATCAGATTTTTGGGATATTGATTTCATCTTCAGAATTTGGTTTTTTGTTTTAACTTTACCATTAGAACCTAACCATCGATTTTTCACCTTGACACATTCCACATTCCTTCTCAATCATCGAACATGAGCCAAAGACACTTTCTTGAATTACGTCAATTACCTTCCAAATTACCACCAGCTACACATCCAATTTACCATCAGTTACCTTCTGAATTATCGTCAATTATTGTCCTTGAATTACCATCAGTTGTTTGCACCCAAAGTTTTGGGTTCAGTTTTGCATGTTCACGCACAAATGAAGTTGTGCACGCTCATTCTATAGTTTTTCACACACCGAAGGGCATAGAATGCACAATGGATCAAGTTTTGTTAGTTTGCCAAGATTATAGTCTACCAAGTGCATGTTGGTCTGAATTTTGTTAGTTGCACTGGAAACCAAGAAGATGCCTACCAAAATCAAGAAAGGAATCATCGAGAAACCTCCCTGAATTATTATTGCTAGCATCATACGAGGACGTGGGATGGCCAGAGGATGTGGGATGGACAAAGGATGAGCTGGCCAAGCAGTTATGATTTACATTGATATAGAAAGTCTACATGGAGAGTTCATAGACACCAGAAGCATGCGAGGAAGGTTTTGTCAGGCAAATGAGTGGATCAGAGCAGAAAGAGACAACACTCCCCAATAGCTAAAGGTATAAAAGGAATCACTAATATAAAAAGCATTGCTAGTTGGTGAGACTAGTTAGTATCGAGGAAGAGAGATTCATCGAATCTTCAATATCAAGCCTTCTTTGAGTCTATTGGTGTAATACTTTGAATATATTTTTGTGTATGTATATGTATGAGTGTTGAGAAAAGGCACATTGC
>ML809291.1:60126-76275 GCA_009831015.1 Picea engelmannii | reverse complement strand
AAAAAATAAACAAAACAACTCTGAAGAAAAAGAGAAGTTTTCCCTCCCATGTATCATAGCATGACATCTATCTAGAGCTATACAAAACTAATGCAAAAAAATGGAAGACCGTCTAATACATTGTGGCCTCTGTACCAAAGAATCAACATAATACAAATGAGTGAAAATACTATGTTTCCCATCACTAGTAAAGTGTGCAATGGTCGTCTCTAACAGTGGGAGGCACCCAACCTCCTCTGTGCCAAAAGAACTGATCCATAAATGTCCACCAGACACATGAACATCAGCTAAAGAAATTACATCAACCCCAATATATATATATGAGAGTACATGAGTTGACTCTCTATTGCAACACTGATTGGGACATCAGAGAACTGGGGAACATCCTCCCCTCTCCTAGATAACCCAATGATAAAATATATATCCTCCTTAGTGGAATGGTACCAATGATTAGAACTGACACAAAAATCTTGTTGATGGACATCCCATCGATGGATCAACTGCACCAAGAACCCAAAGTGTCCCTTCAATTATGTAGCCTCCTCATAGTACTTAAGGAGGCATACATTCCTCAAGAGGACTTGGGTCACTGTAGTAATAGGGCCAGGGTACAAATCCCTCTCCCTCTCCCTCTCCCTCACCTCCCAATACCATACAACATTGTACAAGTCAACCCTCTACTCCTATTGTTGTTGTTTCTCTCTCCACTGACGTCTCTGCATGATTAACATATAAAATACATCATCCTCATACATAAAACATAAAAAAAAAATAGTAAATGAGAAATTGATTTATAAATATAGAAAAATAACTTTCTTCAAAAAAAAGTAAATTTCATCACTGGTGTGCCCAAAAAAAAATCAAGCACCTCCCACAATGCATATATTACTTGTGAGCACCATATAGGGTGAAAAAATGTAACATAACACGTCGTATAAAATTTGTTATATTATTTTATGCGGTGCATTATATAACCTTATTGCATCGATGCATTAAGGTTAACTGTCGCACCACCTAAAATAATAAAAACTTAAAATCCTAAAGCAGTGTAAAACCATTTTTTAAAAAATTGTTACTGTGGTGCATAGAATTTCCCGATATGCATTGGTGTGTTATAGGAAAGGAGATGCACCACACCAATAATGTTTTTAAAAATTGATAATTAGGGTACTTTCACATTTAAGCTCTATTTTTTTACTGTGGTGTGTTGGGTAATCATCAATGCATCGGTGCATAAGTTTACCAACACATCGCATACAATAATATATCATATTTATGTGGTGCGTCGTTTAATGTAACACCTCGGTGTGTTAAAGTTATTTCAATGCATCATGAAAAATTAGCTACATTATTTTAGGCGGTGTGTCGGTAAAATTACACACTAGTTCATTAAAGTTTACCCAACACACTGGTGCGTTATATTTTACAACCACACTGTCGAAAACAATTAGGCATGGTGTTTCGGTGCTTCTTATAAATTTTCAAGGTGGACCATCCGCGGTGTGAGACGAACGACTCGAACGCACCTCACAGAAAAAAAAGAATTTCAAAAATAGTGGAAATTTATATGAATTTTGAATTTTAATCTGCTAAAGTTTAAGTTATAAATAAATAATGACATTACCTGGACATTTCCTCATCAGGGAGGCATGGTTTCTAGGTATTTCAAAAACCCAAAATTTTCCACCCTTTGGAAAATATCAAAATCCACGCACTGAGCAACAGATGACAGGAAGGCAAGTAAGGGAAGCACCAATGATATGGCGCTTCAGAGAGGAAAAATTTGCACTGGTGCTTAAGATCTCTACAACACTCAAAAGGGTAAAACTTAATTTTACAGTCTGTAATTTTATAATTATTTAACCTTGTTATAATGTGCTCAATTATTATATGCACCAGTGCATCAATATTTAAGTAGCGCATTAGAGTATATTTGTTTTAAAAATAACCCTACCATGGTGCACCTTTTTTTAGAGCAACAATGTGCACCAATGCATTAGTATATAAGTGGAGAATCATAGTATTATTTTTTAAATAACCCTACCATGGTGCGCCATTTTTTAGAGCACCGGTGCATCCATAGTAGAAAAAAAACCTATATGTTATGTATTTATAAAAGTACCATAAAAAAAAAAATCCGCTAAACACTTCGCACACTTTCCTTCGCTAGTGTTTTCGACTATAAATGGATTTTTGGGCTATTTTAATAGAGGCTTCGGTAAAAACCTCTGCTCGAGTGTCTTTTTCATGTAGTGTTTTTTCACTAACATTGTTATTCCCATTTTTGAAATGGATACTTGACACTAAGAGGGGGGGGGTGGGTGAATCAATGTCACAAAACTTTGGACAATTTTCCACTTTTCTTAAATTAACTGAACAATAAATATTTATTTCATTTTCTCAATCAATATATATAAAAGAATAAATACTTTATTTATTTATTTTAACTTGGATGAATACATAAGATCAATCTTTGAATGTCATCTTCAAACAATTATGAGACACCCATCTCTTTGTTACAAGACTCAACTTTTAGTTCTCAGATCCAACTGAGAAATGAGGAATCCAACCCTCATAACAAGTCCCAACTTGTTGATCTCAGATCCAACTGAGATGTGAGGAATCCAATCCTCATACAAGACCCAACTTGTAAACAAACACCAACCTATTAGAATGAACCTTCATTCAATCCATTATATATAAATATATATACTTCAACAAACTCAACTTCACATTCTTTTCACCATTCCTTTTGTTTATATAATCTTCCAACTAGTGTGAATTTGAATCATTGCATCTTTTGATTTTGAACCATTTTACCTTTTCATTTAAATGATAATAGTAATCTTTAAATAATATCATTTTTCCCTTTTATTCTTTATTCATAATTCTCACGAATTAACTCTCTTTTAATCATGACTGTGTGTCAGTTATTTTGTCTTCATGATTTTATCATAGACATGGATCGACTCATCATATTGTTCTCATGCTTCTGTTGCATTCTCTGTTCACAAACATATCATATTTGATCTCTTATCAATTCTCTGTATTGTTCTAGTGTTAAATCTTTGTCGATTAAATCTGTATGAGGCGCATCCTTCAAAACATTTGCATATGACCATACGTGCAAAACCATGGGCTTATTGTCTAAGCGATGTTCCCAGAGCCTTATGGATTATGTGTTCGTAACCCATGACTAGGAGCTAGAACCTAGTTCTTCGAATTTCGACTTTCGACGATTTTTCTTTGACAAACATCTAATCTTCTAGAGTTTTCAAATTCCTGAAATGGTTACCTCTCACACGGGTCGATCTAATGATTGTCATTATTCCCAGAACCAAATCAACAGACATATTGATCCTTACTTTATCCTTTCACTGCTTAATCCTACAGTTAGGACTTAATCAAGCATTGAGATGGATGACCACTATTTACTTCACGACTTCGTTCTTCGCATATTTTATTCTCTATAAATATTCATATGACCTCCAACTGTGATCATATGCCTATCCAAAAGGGTGCTTTGGAGATGCGGGCTTCAGGTGTTTTCATTGTATGTTGCATCCAATTCTTCTGATCTCCGAATTGGCAAATTCCAGACAATGGGCGCTAGCTCCTCTTCCTAGGCTTGTTTCACATGTGACCTTGAGCTATGACCCGGGGCTCAACTCCTGAGTGCTTCACAAATTCGTGCTTCATGACTTCGGAAGTCAACTTACTCCCTCTTTCTCCAAATTCCGGACCGGTGAAATCTTTCAGACCAGATCAACGGTCTACAGTCTCCAACCAGTCAACGAATAAGATTTATCTAGAGTACTTTTTCGAAGTACTTTTATCCAGAGTTGTGGATTGAATGCCACATATCCTTTTGGATCTGACGGTCCAGAATTTATCCACACTTTGTGAAGTTTGAACTTGTCTCCTCACAATTTCTCTGAATCATGAATCCGTGAATTCGTTTATCTATTGCCACGTCCTCGCCTTCCAACCAACAACTAGTATCTCTTCGCAGCTTCAAACTTCGTAAATTCAATGCTCTCCTATGTTCTTCTCCTTTTCTCAGAGTGTTTGGATCTCTTCCACATGCCCTTCTGGATTTGACGGTCCAGAATCATTCCACACTTCGTGAAGTTTGAACTTAGCCTCTCACAATTTCTCTGAATCGTGAATCCGTGAATTCATTTATTTGTTTCCACGTCCCCAACTTCCAACCAATGACTAGTATCTCTTAGCAGCTTCGGACTTCGTAAAGTCAATGCTTTCCTATGAAATGAGAAAGGGATAAAATATCGTGCTACTCACCTATATCAGACAACTATCGACCCTCTGCGCTCAGATCCTACAATTGGGATCTATTCTTTTCCCTAATGCTCTCCTTAATCCTTCAAATCTCCTGATTTGTGAATCTTTGAAGGAGATCGATGCTAACCACCATGAAAATTCTCTCAGATCATTATTTCTCCTGATCTTTAGAGTGGATTCCTCTGCAACTCACATTATGTCTTTGTGATATTAATGTGCATCGTCTCTTCTAAGCCTCCTATGCATCATCTCTTCTGAGATTTTTGGGTTTATACTTGGTTTCCAATTGAACCAAGGATATCTACATGATCTAATATTGAGTGATCTAATACACTTCCTCTTCCGAGCTTTGATCTCTGCATATTGTCTGACATTTTCATTCTTTGCATATTTTCAATGCGCTTTTCCTTCTGAGCTTTGATCTCTGCATACTATTTGACATTCTCTACTAAATGTTATATTGTTGACATCAATGACAATTTCATCTATGATAAATAAAAAATGACAATTTATCATAACAACTTATCATGGCATCATAATGACATCGATTGTTGACATCAATGAAAACATATCAATGAAAATATGGCCAACACCCATGTCTTAACATTTTCCTCTTACTTCATCACACATGAATGTTGAAATCATTCGTATGTTTGTAATATGTCAATACATTGAAAGGAGATGTCAATTCAATTTCTAAGGTTTTATGTATTGATATTTCAAAATATTATTTTAGCTTAGCCATGGTAGTAAGTTTAAAGGGTGTGATTTATTATGAAATGTAGCTCGCGAATCTATTGGATTTTATACTTTTAAGAATTTCATGGATCCGAGTTGATAACACCAGAAAGATTTAAATTTTATTCATAACCTAGAAGAAAATTCATATATGGGTCAGTTAGAAGGATTTTATTTCACCTCTTTTGTGATCTTCCTAGTTTTGATTTCTGAAGTATATACTTAGTTCTTTTGGTTAGTATTTTATTTGTATGGAAATCCTATTTGGTAGAGAGGCATGCTACAAACTCATCGACTGAGATATTTTTTCTTGGTATTCTATGTGGTATGCAAGCTCAAGGAAATCAAACTCTTAACTTGTTTTCTTAGAAAACTCTTGGAAACTTTATGATATCAATATTAGGGATTTACCCATCGTGACAAGAATCAAGTCATCACTTATTATAAATTAGGCTTCAGTCATCTCATTCAATTATGGTTTCTAATCTTATCTTTCATTTGCTTATCATGGAGAATTATTCAATCTAAACTATTATCTAAGATGATTTGTACTTTATCAAGAGTGTCTTAATTGTTTCCATATCTATAGTAATTTCCTCTTTCCATTTAGGAGTTTGAAGATAATCATATGGATATTTAAAATTATTATCATACATGTCAATATGAAATAGATACATTGGTGAGTGGTGTTGGTGATTTTTGAATAATATATTTATTGAATATATTATCTTTTGAGCATGACAAAGGATTGGTGGTGGAAAGGCATCGAAAGAACATGGATTCATTGGTAAGATGGAATTAAAGTTGTTTTTGATTGATTCTAATGGTTAACAATTTCAAGAACAAGAGGATGTGTCCAAGAATTCAAATCTCATAACAAACAATGACATTGAGACTCCTATTGGAGGAATTATGATCAAAAAATAATCAATGTTTATTTCTCAAGAAGAAGGCTATGATACTTGGCTAAATTAATGAAATGAGAATACTTGAATGACTACACTAGTGTTATACCTTTACATAAAGTTCATGTTGATCCAATATATTTTAAGTGTATAATATATTAACATAATTTATTTTTAGTTATTTTTTTAGGATTAGTTTTAATCCTCGTCCTTATTTTTTCCTTTTAGACTAATTTCATTATTTTTAATAAGTTAGTCATTTAAAGAAGATTTTTTTCAGATTGTTAACTAGTTGATTCTCTCTTGCTATGCATATGAGAAAATGAATTTTGCAACCAACAACTTGTGGATTTGTTTCTCCTTATAGACCTGAAATATGAGGGAGGCTTAGGGAAGTGTTAATCTAAATTTGCATGTCATATTACTTTGAAAATTCTAGAAACTAATTAATCACACTTTCACCAACTCAACAACTAATTATAAATCTAGTCTCATTCATGTATTCCAATTATGATTTATGATCTAATATTAAACATGATCTTTGAAACAATTGGTGTTTGGAGTCCCTTTCATTATGATTAATTTTGATGGACTCCATAGCTGTAATATTTTATCCTTGCCTCATTAGATTGAATCATTTGAATCTTTGGAATTAATAATCATCTATCATGGAAAGGAGAAATTGATACTTTGGTCAAAGATATCACGTGTAATTTCTAAGATTGAAAATTTTGGTGTTTTCAAATGTGTAGGGGATCTTATTCATGACAGTGAGTTGAGAGGGTTGAGTGTTTGTGGAATATTTCAGGTAAAATAATTTAAAATCTATTTTGACTGTTCATTTCCATTAACCTATGTTGTTAGGTTCCCAAAATAATTTAATTGTTTCACTAAATGAAAGGGAAACTTTATATGTGTCAGTTGGATCAAAGAATTTCGTTCTAGATTATTCACTTGATCATTAATTCTCATGACCTTGCTTATTTTTCCTTCCATATTGTCAACTTTACCCTGTGAATCTTTCTATTGGGCCTTATTTTAAGTGGTTGATCTATCTTGCCCAATTCTTTCCCTTTMTTTACTTCTTGAGATTTCACTAAAAAATATTTTTCTAATGATGTTCATGATGTCCCATGTTGTTGGGATTATATGCTTATATTTCAAGTTGATCCTTATTTTAATGGATRACATAGTTTTTTTTTTTCTCATAGTCCAGTTTGTTTACTTTATTTATTTTTATTTGTACATAATGTTACCCCCTTATTTGCTTAAATTTTCAATCATGGTGGTGTGTTTATTATCTTATTCCATGATATTCATCYGGTATGAATGATAGAATCATTGGAATGATCAAGATTAACAATCAAAGAGGCAGTGAATACCTTGGTGAAAAATATCAATACATTAATTGGAAAAAGGAGCTTGATTTGATATCAGTTTCGTTGATCATTGTTCCTCATAATCTCATTGATCTTGATTTCCAGATTATGTACTTGGTCCTAAAAGGTCATCCTATTGGGATTTAGTTTGTATGGAAATTTTATCCTGTGAAGCTTTTACCCTTATTTCAATTCCTGGAGTTGTAATGTAAATGTTTTTGTACATATAATTCATACTCTATTTCTTTCCCATATTTATCCCATGTTTATGTGTCATATGATTATTTTTCAATTTGGTTTGGGTGACTGGAATTTTCAGGTTTCAATTTATTTTAGGTTAGTTTTATTTTCCTTTGAATGATTTGGTTTCAGTTTCAATTTTTGAACTCGACACTTTTCTTGTTTCATCTCTTATTTGGAATGTTGGTGTTCCCTAAGATGATTTGACTCCTTCACAATAATCTTTGATTTTGAGTGCGGGGCAAGTCCAACTCTAATCACAAACTAAAGAAATTTTTACAAGTCATGGAAAACATGGGTTTCTCTATCTAAAAATAACTTCATGGAGTTCTTAGTTGTGGATAATCATTGATAGTTGTGTTGGACCATATATTCTTATTCAGCATACCATGATAATCCATAAGTAGAGGAAAATGTTTATCTATTATTTTCTTTGACCTCCATCTGCCTCAAATTTATAAGATGGATACTACTATAAAGGTTCTTGGGGAGAACTGGGGGTTAAACTTAAATTCATCGCATCTACTTAGCATATCAAAGAGACTATCATATCTATTGAATGGTGTTTTCATTGATGTCAAAATCAGTCATTAGTGATTAGCATGAAGAAGCCTATGGGTTTACTTGAAGGAGTATCCAAAGTGGTCCCCTTATGGCATAGATTTAAGCATGGACCTCACGGGAAGATTCTTTGAAGAAGCCCAAAAGAAGCCCCGAAGGTGTGGTCAAGAAGCCCCTACAGTAAAGTGAAGAATCCTACATATGTCCAAGATCTAGATTGCAAGATGGAGATTATTGAAAGTATTATTTGTGGTCAATTTGGATACCCTATATTTGATGGAATTTTTACCTTAAATAAATAATTCAAATGGAAGAACAAGTTACATGGTTGGAAATATTATTCTTAGACCTTTCCAAAAGTATATGTAAGTCCCTCTAACTCTCTAGGAATGAGGAGATATGAATTTTTCCATCCAAAAAAACAACCAGAAAATTGAGGTTGACTCAACTAATATTTGGGGACATAATTACTATAAATACATGATAGAATTACACATTTTTAGTGCAACCAAGCAAGAGATAAATTCTGAGGTGCACACAAGGTGTTTTGGGTGTCTTTGGGTTTATAATTGGACTCATGTGGACCTAGGATCTCTATGTGGACCCATTTTGTGAGGCTCATATTTTGGATATTTTGGCACGGGTTTGGAACCATTTTTTATGTGGTTGTTGGGTTTTATATGTGGACCCATGTGGACATAGAATCTCTATGAGGACCCGATTTGATGATGATGATGTATCAATGATAGTGATAGAGACAATGACAATGACAATGACAATGATAATGACAATGACAATGAAAATGACAGTAATAGTGACAATGACAATGATAATGACATTTTGATTCTTTTATATACATATTTTAGGGTGGAATGAAGGGGAAAGGAAAGGGGGTTGGAGCCTCCTTCAAGTTGGAACTGGAGAATCTATGGAGTTGTAGCTTCCTTCAAGTTGGTGCCTGCAAATCAAGGGGTTGTTTCCTTCTTCTAGTTAGATAGGGAGAATATTGGAAGTTCTAGCTTCCTATGAATGTAATCTTGTTATTATATAAGAAAATCATTATGTGGTTGATTTCCACGTTAAATATATTTTTCACTGTGTATTTGTTCTTATTCTCTTTACTATATATTGGGATGCAATAATTTGATTGAAAAGTTAAATTTTTTAAAAGTTTCTAAATTATATTTGATACTGAGTCATGCCCCCTCTCAGTATAAAAAGTTGGTATCAAAGCAGGTTACCTTCAAAATAGTCTAATTATTGGAAGGAAGATCATTAGAAAAAATGGAAGGCCATATTCCAAATGGAATTCCACCATTTGATGGAAACAATTATGCATACTGGAGCAACAAAATGAAAAGTTACTTGACAACTTTAGGAGTGGATATATGGATCTCAGTTGTACATGGCTAGAAAGTTTCGAAAAAGACTCCAACTAATCCAGATGAGAAAAAATTAAGGAGATGTAATTCAAAGTCTAGGCATGTGATAATATGTGGATAGACACCGAATTTTTCTAGCAAAGTGATGGGTTGCATAACAACTAAAGAGGTTTCGGATAAAATTCAAAATATTTATGAAGGCGATATGAAAGTCAAGTAGGTCAAGCTTCAACGACATAGAGAATAATTTGAAAATCTGAAAATGAATGAAAAAGAAGATATTGAAACCTATTTACTCAGAGTTGTCAATGCCATCAAAGGATTAGGAGAATAATTCAAATAATCCTTGGTTGTACATAAATTGTTGAGATCACTTCCTTTGAGATATTACACCAAGGTCTTGGCCATTGAAGAAACTAGAGATTTGACCAAAATGACATTGGATGAGCTACATGGGACCCTCACAACATATGAAATGAGAACATATACAAAATATGGACAACCAAATAAAGAAGCATATTTTAAAGCCACGGAATAAAGAACACATGGTAGAAGAAAGACCAAGTGATGAATTAGATGAAGAAGAAGCATATTTCTTAAGGAGACTCAACAGGGGAACCGGAAAATAAAAAGGTAAGTTACCTTTTAAATGATTCAATTGTGATAGAATAGGACATTATGCTAAGAAATGTTTTTTTGAAGAAAAGAAAATATTCCACGAGAAAAATAGCCTTTACTCAAAGGAGGATAATAGTTCTTCAAATGAAAGAGATGGAGAAGAAAGGGAAGTAAGGGAAGTTCTCTTCCTAAATCAAGAAACTTAGAATGATGACCACACAAATTCATAAACAAATGAAATCAATTATGAAGAAGATTATGATGCAGAGACAGAAGAAACAAACATATAATCTTTCTGGGGAAGCAAAGACATCATAAAAAGTGAATAGGAATATGAAGAAAATATTGAAAAATTAAAGAATGTTGAAGAAGAAAATATCAAGCTTAGAAAAAAAAAATAGAGTTAAAAAATGAATTAAAAAATTCTGAAGAAGAGAATCATGAGCTTGAAAAGACAACTAATAGCTTGAAGGAATAGTTAGATAAATCCAAGAACATTGAATATTATGAGAAATTAAAATTAGAATTGGATCACACAAGAAAACTACTAATGTTGACAACCAAGAAGTTGAATTACTACAAAAAAATTGAAAGAAGTACTGAAAAGTTAGATGAAATTCTTAGAAAACAGAGATCACCTACTTATAATACGAGACTTAGATATGAAAATAATTTGAAGACAACAGACACAAATAAAACAAACATGGAATATGAAGGAAATTCTAGAAACTATGCAATTTCCTTAAGAAGTGGAATACGCAAACAAGAGGGAGTTTAAGAACAACAAGAACATGACACCTCCAGCTGGAATAGAAGATCAAAATTCAGAAGGGGTGAGACACCAAGAAGGTCCTTTTCTACAAGGTATGAGAGTATTTTTCTTGGTCATTTTTATGATATCAAAAACTTTGAACACAAAGAAATTCACTATAAAATCAATGCAATAAACAACTATATGAGAAATAAAAATTATTATGGATTTCCAAAGGACAATCATGTAAATAGTAGATCTGGAAATTCTCATGAATTTGTCAAAAAAAATTACAATCCATTTGATCCACTAATGGATTAGAACATTGTATGATAGAAATGCAATAATCTTGGTCACAAAGCACAAGATTGAAAAAATATGAAAGAAGACACTCCTATCATAAAACCAACTACAATTTGGGAAAGGAAAGAGAATACAAGCAAGGAAAATTATCGATTAGCACTGCTTGCTAAACATAAAGAAGATGAATGGTACATAGACAATGGGTACTCAACACACGTGACTTGGGACCAAAATAATTTCATCAGCTTAAAGAAAGGAAAAAGTGGTAGTTTTGCATTTGGAAATGACTCCTCTGTCAAAATACTTGGAAAAGGTGTAGTGAGACTTGTAAGTGAAAATGTAAAAGCAACAATTTTCTTACTAGCTAAAGATTTAAAGAATAATCTTAGTGTCAATAAAATGTGTGATCAGGGATACAATCTTAAGTTTGATTCTCAAATATGTGAAATTAGAGAAGAAGACTAAAGAATATTGGTTGCAACAATAACAACAACAAAAACCAAATAACATATACATCCTAGGCGGAGAGGAGAGAAAGAGGAATGAAGTCACACAAAATATATCCAAGGACTATAACAAGGAAGGAAAGGATAATAAGACAAAAAAGGATGGTGAAATACTATAGAGCGTCATGATTTCAGGGGAGAATCCCCAATGAGAAGATTTACCATTTGCCATTGATGTCAAAGGGGGAGAGAAATATCATGAGCATGATGATAGGGGGAGAATGAGTGTTCCCATCAATGACAAAGGGGGAGATTTTTGAATTCTCTTTTCATTGATTTCAAATTCAGTCATTGGTGATCAGTATGAAGAAGCCTATGGGTTTACTTAAAGGAGTCTCCAAAGTGGTCCCCTTATGGCGTAGCTTTAAGAATGAAACTCATGGGAATATGATCTAAATAATCCCACAAGAATCCTCGGAGGTGTGGTCAAGAAGCCCCTATATTGAAGTGAATAATCCTACAAATGTCCAAAATCAATACTGCAAGATGGAGATTGTTGAAAGTATTATTTGTGGTCAATTTGGATACCATATATTTGAGAGAATTTTTACCCTACATAAACAAATCAAATGGAAGAAAAAATTACATGGTTGGAAATATTATTCTGAGACGTTTCCAATGATATATGGAAATCCATCTAACTCCATAGGAATGAAGAGATATGATTTTTTCCATGCAACAACCCAGCTAGAAAATTGAGGTCAAATCAACTAATTTTTGGGGACAAAATTACTATAAATACATTATAGAACTTCTCTTTTTTAGTGCAACTTAGCGAGATATCAAGTTTTATGTGTACACAAGGTGTTTGGGGTGTTTTCTGGGGTGCCAAATAAATGTAAGGGATTCTCTTAATGTCTTTGTTATTCTCAAGGTATGTTATAAGGTTGTGATGTTGTCATATGCTCTGATATGAAGTTGTGATGTTTCTGTGAGGTTGTTAGGGATTATATGTGGATCCATGTGGACCTAGGATGTTTATGTGGACCCAGTTTGATGATGATGATGTATCAATAATTGTGACTGAGATAGTGACAATGATGGTGAGAGGTTGATTATTTTATATACATATTTGAGGGTGGAAGGAAGGGGAAAGGAAAGGGGGTTGGAGCTTCCTTCCAGTTGGAACTAGAGAATCTAGTTATTTGTAGATTTCTTCGGGTTGGTGCATGTAAATCAACGGGTTGGTGCCTCCTTATAGTTGGAGATGGAGAATATTGGAAGTTGTAGCCTCCTATGAATTTAATCTTGTTATTATATAATAAAATTATTACGTGATTTATTTCCACATTAAATATGTTATGCAATGTGTATTTATTCTTCTTCTCTTTAGTGTATTCTGGGATGCATTTGTTTTATTTAAAGTGTTTAAAAGGTGTTAAATTATGATTGATATTGGTCCAACCCCCCCTCTCAGTATCAACCATATCACCCTTCTTCCTATACACCCATTTTCACATGGAATACTTGTATACAAATATAAAAGGGTGAGCAGAATTTGAAATAAAAAGGAAGTTGAAAGCACTATTAATAGTGTGGGAAGTAAAAATAAACCCATTGGGTCTATGGATGTTTGATAAAAATGGGGCCATGCCTATATGATATTAAGGAAACTTCATCGAGGTTATGGACGCTCGTTGGTGGAAAATAAATACCAATAAAAGAGAGATGGGGAATAGACTTATGTATATGTCTTCTTGTTATAAAATGTAAAATCCCATGGTTAAACCAAAGACAATCAAAAGTTTGTAGGTTTTTAAATAAATTACCTCACTGATTGACTCTTCAAAAAGGGTATGTTAGATAACAAGAACTTGAAATTTTAGTTTATATCTTTTAGAAATGTGGCATCATTGTGGTATACATAACCTTTGGGAAAATTGTTTGTAGTTTTTGTAATGTATTCTTAACAATTAGATTGGAATTAAAGGCCATAGAGTTCTATTGATAGAGATAATTGGTTCTTCCAATGTGTCGCCATTTGCTGTGTCCATAAAAACCCCACTTTTATTTTTATTTTAAAATAAAAAGGAAATCCCTCCCCCCATTAAATTTGAGCTCTAATGCATAATCCACTACTATTGCGATCCTACTGAATATTATTTATCTATATTAATGGGGGTTATGGGTTTGGATGTTTATTCATTGTTTTCATTTGAGGAGGGTTGTCATGACCATTGATATATTTTATCTTGTACTTTCAGATGTCCTTTATTATACCTTTGATTTATGATGCTTCTTTGATCCTTGTGTGATGAGACTGAAAGGTTGTCTTTTGAACTTTTTTCATTAATTGGTTTTAATGGACTTAAAAGTATTTGTTGATATTATATGATTACAGGGTGGAGTGATCTATTTTATGATTTTTAAGTTCACAACAAACCCCCTTTACTTTTATTTCTACAAGCGGAAGGAAAGGATCTCCCTACTAAAATTTCAATCCTATTGTATCATACATTGTGGCCCAACGTAAGGACCTTTTCCTTGATCTGGTTGTTTTCCCACTCCTTGTGATTTTAGTAGGTCCACCCTATGAGATGTGCATCTTGATTATATGGACCTGTGTCGTACGTCTGGTTGCAGGATTCGATCTCCTTTTACCATTCATCGCTAGTTGTGAAGTTGCTTCATCACATTAAGAGACATATTTTTCCCTTCATCGCTTTACCTTCATCGCAGCTGGATCACAATGTTATTCATCGCCAAATGACCTAACACCTTTCCTTAGCATCTATTTTATCAAAACCTACCTAATTTTCCCTATTCCTAATTTTGGCCCCTAGGTGCAAAACCCCGATTAGCGGAACCCTGAATGATGGAACCATGAGGGGCATGGAACCTTGGCTTTTTTGTAATTTGGTCGAACTTCCTAATTTGTATTTTTATTTTTGTATATATTTTTTTATTTTATTTTTTTATTTGATTTATTTATTTATTTTTAATATTCATTATTATTTTTATTTATTTATTTATTTCTATTTTATCCTTAATATTGATAAAACCACATGGTTTATTTTCCCATGGTTTCTCCCCATGGTGTTTCCCCTGGAATGACTTTAGAAATTTATTTTTCCATAGGGAAAAACTAATACACATTAGATATGTATTTTTCCATGGGGTAAATATGGTTTTACATGGATAAAATATGTATGTTACATTAAAAAATCATCTTTTACCTAGTGTGTTTTGACCAATACCTAAGGTGTAATATGCACATCATTTGTTTTATATATCCGTAAAGTAAAACTACAAAAAAAACAATTTGACTTTTCATTCTTTTCATATATATATATATATATATATATATATATATTCCTTTATTTTTTATTTTTTATTTTGTTTCCCTTCCCCCCCTAAACCATAGGTTGTACATTCTCACTTTAATTTTCTCGTTTATTTTAGTTTTTATATTAATTTTATTTATTTGTCTTAAAAAAATTAATGTTTTCATTTTTCCTCACCCACAAAAATCTAACATAATATCCGATAAGACATCCCCCCAAGTCCCTCCCCATTGGTTGTCACATTTCCTTCATGATAATGACCATGGGAAATTAACAATTAAGGCACATCTCCCTATTTTTTGGGAATCTGATGCAAACCCCCTCCCCTACGGGGGCTCGCGTGACCTCTCGGTCTAGGATTGAATTTCACAGGAGTTGAATTATCTCTCGGGATACCTGCTAGATCCTCTCCAATGTACACAAGCCCCTTTACTTTCATTACATAGGTCCACACAAAACACTCAAGCTCTTTCTCTAAGACCCTTTTTCCTTTGAGTCAAAACCACAGGTGCTAGCCCCTTTTCCCTAGAAAAATCGCATATTACCGCGGGCTAGAACCGAGCGCTTACCTGAAAGGTGCTATTCGGAGCTCCAAGACTCTTACACTCTATGAACTTCCCCAAACAAAACACTCCAATATCTTGGCATGGTTACCGACCGAATTCGGTCATAAAGTGATTGTTGACCCGCAATTGTTGATCGTATCTCGTCCTTCCACTCTCCAAACTTCTACGACCATATATGACGCCTGGAGAGGATTCTCCTCCCTCCACAATCTACAATGGATATCATTTTTGAGTCTACAGGCTTCGGGGGTTTCCGCGATTCCAACACATAATTCTCCCGAACATTCGAGCGTTGAACTAGCGATCTATGACTATCGCTCCTCCTACAACCAGGGACTTTGATCAACGCTAGGATTTAGGGTTTGGGTTTCCTTGCTCCAAATCACCATCAAAATCCTGAACTATCGAATGTCAAATTGGTGAAGGGCGAAGATCAACAGTCCACGTTTACCCGAAAACTGACGATTAGGATTTACTCTAGAATTTGGGACTTAGAGAATTTTCTCCACTCCAACCTCAATCAACAACTTCTCTTGAATATCTGAAAGTTGAATTGGTGAAGGGAAGAGATCTACAACTGAGACTCTCTGGTTGATTAATGGCTAGGATTTTCT